>CAUZXS010000299.1:90000-122500 GCA_963585895.1 Sepioteuthis lessoniana | reverse complement strand
GACAATTTCAATTATCCATTAGAGTAAGTCATGAAACAGTAATAAAATGAATCTGATAATACAGCAAGTTTGTTAAGACAGATACTTAAGAATAACAAACTTTAACAGAAACTTTTCATTAATGTTTAAAAATTTATTTTTATATATCAATTTCATCCAGATTTTAAAAAATCCAGATTTATTCATTGTATATTTAATATTATATCAAAATATATAAATATATATTTAATATATCAAATTTTTAAAATCCAAATAAATTTTAATATGATATATAATTATTATTATAGTATAGTGATAAGTAATTTAAATAAATTTTAGATATTTTTATATTATATATATTTAATATTATATTTTCAGAAATTTCCAAAGTGTCAAAAGAGGTAATATATGATTAAAAAAGCTTGTGCATTTAATCTGTTTTTGTAACATGTAAAATCCAAAAGTATTTTGTATACTACAGCTTTACAGAAGGTTTATAATGTACTCTTTTTTTTAACTTGCATCGACATAAGAACATCAATTCCAAAAACTTATTACTAAACTGCACATTTTATCATTTTTCCTATGAACTAATAAGTCCATTGGAACCAAATCTAATATGAAACCAATACTTTATGTCTCATCAATTTTTTAATTTTTGGTTTTTCACAAATTTGTTTTTCATATGATGTATATATCATAAATCTGTTTACTTATTTAAAACAATAAAATGAATTATAAAACAAAACAGTTAGATAAGCTTTTCTTTTTATAAATTCTGAATTCATATTAAGATTAAAATTGATCAAGAATTGAATTGTATTAATTGGTAACAGAGAATATAGAAAGTGAATGTATGCAATATCACCTGATAGGTCACTGCTATGGCTCTTGAAAATAAGATGCCAACAAAACATGATGAAGGTTTTCTTGAGAGCTACATTCATCTAAAAAACATTCTTATTTCATTAGAAAGAAGAGAAAAGAGATTTTCACCATTTTGAATATGTTCTTTGGAAGGACAAAATCAAAAGTTAGATTGGCAAATAACTACAAACAGAAATAGTGGAAAAAAAACAAAAATGAAGAAATAAATCTGAAACATTTTTAAAGATGGATAACAACTTACATATAATTCTTTGGTTGAGGGTGTTAAGACAAGAAGTTATCTCTGAGGTAATTTCTATTCAAGTTAAAATGAGTCCCTATGGCATAATAGCTAATGTGTTGGACTACATCATAGTACCTGTGTGGTATAATCTACTTCAAAATGGATACTCAATTTCTCTTTTAGATAAATTAAAAAAGTAAGTTGCAGGACGACGATGACATAATAATAATAATAATAATAATAAAAAATGCAGCAAAAATTAATTTAAAACATTTTATAGTTACTAAAGAAACAAAGATTGTTAAGACAGTAATGATATTGATCTGTTCTTTTTAGAGTTCTTCTTTGAAATGAAAATCTTCAATAAAGTCGGCACCTATAAAAATATTACCAGAGATAAAAATTTTTTTTAGATATTTTTTGTTTTCTGAAATATCAAAATGTATTAAAATTATCTTAAAGACATTTTCCCAAATTTCATTTTTAAAACTTGTAAACCTGATAACATCCAAAAGAATAATGAATAGAACTAGTAAAATACATTAAAAAAAGGTTAGATTTGTGAAATATTATGCATTTAATTTCTGTTTTAATTTAAGTTGAATCTGTGTGACTGACTTTTCAGTAATTATTGTTAATTCTTTCATTAAAATGCTAACAATAAAATTTAAATCCTCGTAATATTGGTTATTGTGACACAGCCAAATTTTCAATCTTGTTCATACATTTCAAAGTTTTTTTGTCTTTTTTTAAAAAGTTTTGCATTGTTAAAAGTTACTAAGTTAAAAAAAAAACAACAAACAAAATGGTAAAATATTTAAATTTATAAAAGACAGGGATGATCTAATATCCTATTTACCAACCCCTCCGCTCGGGTAGGATATGACACAAGGTCAATTTTTAAGCGGAGTTTAACAGGTTTGAATTCAGAGTTTTCATTCTCCTAGACTAGTTGCCCCACCAAGGCTGAAGAACCTATTCTGTCCTACTATTTACTCATAGCTGGAGGGAGAATAATTGGATTCATACCTTTCCCCAGGGTATTAGTGCTATGTGAAATGCAATCATTTGCATCTAGGATTTGAACTCGAGTCGCCGTGTCCATTTCCTACGACGATAACCATTATACCACGGGCACCTCCTTTGATGATCTAATATACTGCTTTGTGTTAATTATCGAATATCTGACTTGGGTTTAAGCTTAACAAGTTTTTCACCAAACAAATACTTACTACCAATAAAATTGCACAGCATACTACAAATAACGGTGTATAAGAATAGCTATTCATTCAAGACTGAAATCTGTTGTATTTTTTCTCTTCATAGTGTAGAAAAATGCGTTTTTCTACATTCTGAGGAAGGAATCTCAAATCTCCCAAACATCTCTTCTTGGTTATGACAGGGGTTTATGTGTATAAAATCTGGTTTAGTTAAAAATACATTTACTGAGTTATGGATTATTTTGACAAGAGAAAAAAAAGTTTATTTTCTCTTCTTCAATACCTTATATTTTCAGGTAAAAAGTAGACATTGGATGCTTCTTAGACCTTCTCACTGACTCCTGGAACCTATATTGAGTAATTTAGAAACGTGCACTACAAAAGGATAGAAATAAAAAATTAAATGCCTTAAAATGAAACACTCTTGATAGATCATATCTAATGGCTGAATTTCTGCTTAATTGAGATATAGCCTTTATTGAGAAAGACATCTTCTAACAAGATGAAATAGATCAAGTCATAAGTCAAGTCTATGACAGAGAACCTGATAAATATATACAATAACATAATTGGCTAACAATACACAAATGTGATGATGGATTTAATTAACTTTCAAATGAGTATTGAGCATTGGAAATTAGAGAAAGAAAGATTTCTGATTAATTCAACAACAGAATGCAATAGACAGATAACAAGAAGAAATGGAAGAAAATAAAACTGAAAGATAAGTATGTAGATGAAATATATCAATTAAAAGCTCTAACAAAAGGACTAGATGTCTTCCATATAAAGTGGCAGCAATGAATATGTTTTGGATATGGGGGTGAGAAATTGTTCCTTTTGTGCTATTACCTATCCTCCAACAATGCTCCTATTCTGTTCCAAATGCTTGATGATGGAGAGAGAGAGAGAGAGAGAGAGAGAGAGAGAGAGAGAGAGAGAGAGAGAGAGAGAGAGAGAGAGAGAGAGAGAGAGAGAGAGAGAGAGAAAAAAAAGAAAAAAGAAAAGAAAAGAAAAAAAGAAGAGAAACAATTCATAATCTGCAACAGCAAAGCTTACAGATATTTTTTGCATTCATTTTTTTGTGCAGAGATGTCTAAGAATTGTTTCATTAAACATTATATTCTGGCATATTTGGCTGGAGTCAATGATTCTTGAAATGGAACAAATGAGTGCTGATTTTCAACAAAGTCATTTTCTTTGAAAGAATGAAAAGGGGAATCCACATTTCTATACTTCTTGATTAGTTTTGTTCTAGTGCAGCCTAAGAAAGGAATAGAATATTCTATTGTGAAGAAAGAAGAAAAAAAGTTTTTCCAACCTAGATAACAAGGGCAAACTTGTGACAATATTCCTAAGGAGATGTTTAGGCTCCATTCTAACAGTTATCCATCTAAATATATATTTAAGAGATCAAGTAAAAAGTTTAGTAAAATAACATTAGTGCACAAAATGAATGGCCAAAAATATTTAACAATATAAAAACAGATGAAAATAGAAACAGCCCTTTACCAATGCAGATCAAATAAAGTTTACTTATAGTAAAATGAATGCAATACAAATTCTATATCAGTTTTAATACACAAGTTCTAAAATTCAACTCTCATCAATACTCAAATTATTCTAAGGTCAGAACCATCTGGCTGGTAGTAGTTTATCAAAGCCAAATCCCAAACTAACTATAGTGTTCAATTGATATAAAATTATAATAAAGAAGTGATGAAAAGTTATCTAAATATTGAAAGGAATTCATAAGAAGCAAAGCCTCTTTAGGAATATCTCATGGCCTAGTGGGTAGAGTGTTTGCCAATGGTCTGGGAGACCTGGGTTCAATCCCAGGTCGTGTCATACCAAAGACTTTAAAAATGGCACTTGATACCTTCTTGCTTAACACTCAGCAATATGAGGTATGTATCAAGGGCAAAGTGGAGCAATCCAGGGAAAGGAGTAGCACCCTCCCCTACACCTTGGTGTAGTAGCTATTGAAAAGGGAGCCTTCTGGTCGCCCTCGACTATGGTTGCCAACAGCTTGATACAAGCTACAACCACTGTGAAAGATTCTGAGACAGGCAAATTATCAGGTTTGGATTATCTTGAAATCTATAAATAAGTAAACATGGAATAATTTTTTGGTTGCTGTTGATATTCACATCTACCTTAATCATAAAAGATAACCTCTATAGAGAAACATCAAGAGATACAATTGATAGTCTTGTCTTCTGCTTCTAACAAATTAAAGAAGATAAAATGGACAGCAAAGAAAGAAAATAAAATTAATAATAATAAGCTTACAAGACAAAATAATAGGAATAAAAAAAAAAAAAATCAGTATAAGAAAATAGCAAAATAAAAAAAAACAAAAAACAATGTTAATAGACCATAAAATAATTTATCTTTAACAAATATACTACATACAACATAATATAATTTATTTTTAACAAATATACGATATACAACAAGGCTCTTTTGTTATCTATAACAAAAGTGCAGACAAGGGACAGCAATATATTCTTGTCTACATCTCCATTGTTAAATAAATGAAAATACTACATAAAAAGAAGTTTTTCATTTTGGACAATTTGAGTCAATTTGTCTTGAATCTTTCTCTGCATGCTTGATGCAAAATTCTTTCATAAGTAGTAGAGATACATTCACCATTAGAATCAGGCATAATCATACAAGGACTCAGTGAATACTGATGGACAAAGTAATCAACATAGAACATTCTTACTTTGACCAAGTTAAAAACAAGGTCATTTTAAAAAAATGTTATCATGTTGTGGAGCCAAAAAATAAAATTTGGTCTTTTAAAACTTTTTATTTTTGAAAGACAAATTCTAATCTACCGGCCATGTTGGAATTACTCTTAAATATAACATTGCAAGACTTTTATCTCCAGAGTCCTAATATATCTGTTGTTAACGTAATAAACTAAATGGAAAGAAAATTTGCATGTGCTCTATAGAGTAATGAAGGTATTTATAATCAAGTAAGTTTGATGTAACTGAAGATGAAGTTCAGCAATAGCACATCCTCAAGCTATAATGTACTGCCAAGAGAGAAGATGAAGAAGAAGAAGATGAAGAACTACTGTTTAGAGTTTGCTCATCTTCAATACAGAAATTATTACTTCTCATATATTCTAACAAACACATTTTTCTATTTTCCTTTCAATTGAGAGAGAGAGAGAGAGAGAGAGAGAGAGAGAGAGAGAGAGAGAGAGAGAGAGAGAGAGAGAGAGTGTGTGTGTGTGTGAATAGCTGGTAGGAGGAAATAAATTTGTTAGTGTTAAGATATCAGTGTTCACTGAAATTGGAGTGGGTAAAAATTAAACATTGTGTGTATCCATTACAAAATTTGAAGGTATGAGCAGTAGAGGCAAGGATGTTATTGTATCAATCAGAGAAGAGATGAGAAAAGACAAAATAAAGTGGAAGGAGGTGGGTGCAAAAAGAAAGAAAAAGTGACAAACTTTTCTCTGTTTTTTTTTTTTTTTTTAAATGCATCTCATAAGTAACTACACAACTTTCTGTTTGCCATCAAATTGGCATTTTGAAGCAGCTGAAATCCATTTTTTTTTAAATTTTGAAAGAAAACAACATTTGTGACCTGGATAACCAATAATTATTCCAATTTTTAATAGGCGCATTTCAAATTTGGGCTTTTGAATTCCCATTATCACAAGGATACATTTACCTGCATGAGAGAGAGAGAGAGAGAGAGAGAGAGAGAGAGAGAGAGGGAGTGTGTGTATGATATGCATTAAATTTTTCATTAAAGAAAAATAAAACTTTATAGATTTGTTAAAAAGAGACCTTTTTTTCCCCCTCTAATTTCTGAACATTTACAAGAAACAAATAGGTCTCTTAACTGCTAACATAAAAAAGATGTGAATGAAGACTCATCTAATGTAGATAAAAACTAGAGAAGGTGAAAAACAGCATATAAACAAATTTGGGGGTGCCCATGGTATAATGGTTATCGTCGTAGGAAATGGACACAGCAACATGAGTTCAAATCCTGGACCAGGCTAATTGCATTTCACATAACACTAATACCCTTGGGAAAGGTATGAATCCAATTATTCTCTCTCCAGCTATGGGTAAATAGTAGAACAGACTAGGTTCTTCAGCCTTGGTGAGGCAACTAGTCTAGGAGAAGGAAAACACTGAATTCAAACCTGTTAAACTCCACTTAAAAATTGACCTTGTGTCATATCATGCCTTAGTGGAGGGGTTGGTAAATATATATAAACGAATTTGTATGTGTGTGTATCATGAGAGGGTAAAATATTAGAAGCAATTTCAAAGAGAAAAAAATGACTGGATTTGTAGCAAGAAAGAGTGAACATAACAGTGACTATGAACTTGTTGATGCATTAAGAAAGAAAGGCTTAACACTCACAAAATTTGAATGAGAGGATAAAGAACATATATACAATAATTTGATTTAAAAAAAAAAAAAAATCATTTGTTGTTGTCAAATCTTACAAATCATTTCCATTCCAATTTATCCAAGAAATAAACCCTTAATTGTTCCCTAACACTTTTAGGTTTTAATGTTGCAGAGAGAGAGAGAGAGAGAGAGAGAGAGAGAGAGAGAGAGAGAGAGAGAGAGAGAAACATTTTGGGGAATACAATTGCTGAATTTAGTTATGAACATTGTTAGTATTGTAGAGTTTTGTTCACAACTTCTAATCTTGCAACATAGATAAATTCTTAAAATAACTATTTATCTCATCTTGAAGCAATTTACCAGCCTATAAAATCTGTATCACCTGTAATATTTGCACTCACCAGGAACATTACATTAGTCAATCTGTTGGCACTGAGAAAGATTACAGCATTCAGACATAAAAAGACATTCCTTTTAAATATGCTCTTGAAAGAACCATCCAGAATGGTTGATATGATGCCAAAGGATTGTTTAAGTGAGCTTATGGGTAATCTAGTTTTCCAGGCATTCCTTGGGAAATCAGTTTGACTTATATAGCCTAATGTGCAATATTAACCTGATAAAAACAGATATATGTATTCTTAAGTGCATTCAAACGATATCCCAAAGGGGATATTTACTGAGGTAGTGCTAAAGAGCATTGAGGATGAGTAACAAAACAAAAAACAAAAAAAAAAAAGGATAAGGAGTGAGAAAAGAATAGTTGAAGAGAGTCTACCATGCAGAAAAGCCTGCCCCCCCTTTTATATGCATGTATTATTATGTTGTAGGATGTGTTCAGAAGCAAAAAGATCATGTTAATTCAGTGTGTCTGCTGGTATATGATGAAGTGATAAGAACAGACATTCTCTTGAATAAAAATCATGGGATTGATGATGGGCAGGAAGAATGGTGGAAAGTAGAACTGATGTTTTTACAATAGATTTGCTGAGGGGCCTCATGGAAACAGGAAAATCATATTAAGTGAACACTGTTTAACATCAACTTTAGAAAAAATAAATCTGACCAGATCCTGGCTATTTACAATAATGAAAATACAACCTAATAATTTGAGATTATGAATGGAGCTTATAGTTCTTAAAAGGGTAAAATAAAAATATGAAAAAGAATAAAAGAATATTAATGTAGTAAAAAGAAACTAATACATCTGTTTAAACTTAAAGTTAAAATTTAAGAAATTTTCTAATTTGTCTATGAAATATCTATACAAAAATGTATGATTAGAGAGAGAGAGAGAGAGAGAGAGAGAGAGAGTTGCAATGTAAGTCAGTTTTGTATATGGATTAGTGTTTCCCAAAGTGGGTTCCACAAAAATATTTTGGGATTCTGCAAGTTTTTTCTAAATAAAAAATTTTTTTTTAAAAATTTCATACAAAAAAATAAAATAAAAATAGAATAAGAATTTGAAAAAAAAAAGCAAGACCCCCCCCAAAAAAACGACAACAATAAACTATTAACATTTTTTAATGCGAAATTGAATGTTTTATGTCTATCTCTGCAAGGAAAAAAATTCAACTTGAAGATAAAATCTCTTACTAATTTGCATTTAATACTTTTTCACAACAATTACAAATTTATAACCAAGAAATAGAGTTGCTTTTTATTCTAATGCTTTATTTATTATATGTTTTTTATATGAAAAAAAATTGCTTTAGTTAATGTCTTATTAGTGTTGAAGTTCCTTAAAAAATACTGCTCTAAGTTCTACAATTTTTGAAAAATAATATCAGGGTTCCTCAATAAAAGAAGTTTGGAAACCACTGGTATAGGTTAACCATTGATTCATGGTCTTGAAATCATTTTTGATATCAAGATTAGTTCCTTCCATTATGTTTAAATCTTGACCTTAAAAAATTATCACTCACAGAGAGGTCAACTTCCAATTCTTTGCCTAAAAATTAGGTTTTCTAAATTTAATCTATGCACAAATATATACAGTAAATAGAATTTCTGAATTTTTATAATTACAAAGAAAGAAGATCAAAGTAAAATTAAACTGAAAACAATCATATTAATATTTAAAAAAGAAATAAAACAGTAAACTATCAAATGATAATTTTATTGAAATCATCCCTGAATACAAGTTGAAAAATACACAAAGGCAGAAGATATATCAAGATAAAAAGAAAATTTAAGATCATACATCATGATAAACAGTGAAATGTGACAGCAAATCGGAAGCTGTTCAAAGTGCCAATCACATTTTTTTTTTTACTTGAAAAGTTTCTACAGGAAAAAGCTTCTTTTTATAAAATGATAATCACATACACTTACAATGATACAAATGCATTTTATATTGCAGAGTAAATATCACTTTGCTTTCTATTCTTTCTAAAACTACAAAAAAGTAAAGTATGAGTCTTAGTTGTTTTAAATGCAATATGTCAGTTTAATTCACATTTCTACTTAGAGAGAAATATGACCGAGTTGTAAATTTTAAATAATTGATCATATAAATGAAGTTATCTTGGATGAATATTTGACAGGGTCTTACTAACTGAAAAAGGTAGATTCAAAGAATAGAAGTTACTTGTAAACATCTATTAGAAAATAAATAGTTATCTTGACAATTTTTAAAAGTTATATATAATCACCACCTACTTTATTTTTAGATTTTAAAGTTTCTCTCATCAGAAGAAAAGATTTTTCTATGCCATATATTATGAAGCATGTATTTTACATTTTATATAAAAATATGAAAATGATAAGTTAAGTTTTTAGCATCTGAATGAATATGTATTTACCTAACACTTCTGCATAAGTGGGATATAACACAAGATCAGTTAGTGAAGTTTTATAGGTTTGAATCCAGAGTTTTCCTTCTTCTAGACCGGTCGCCATACCAAGATCACAGTCTGTTCTACAATTACCCATAGCTGGAGAGAGAATAATTGGATGCATACCTTTCCCAAGGGTATAAATGATAAGTGACATGCAAACTGCCTCACTCAGGATTTGAACACGGATCCCCATGTCCATTTCCAACGAAAAGTTAAGCCACAAGTGCCTCTGAACAAGTGAAGTTCATATCAATAAAACTGAAAAACTTTTTAAATATATTTAGTGAATGACAAGACACTGCCAATTCGTGATTGTAAAATGACTATTAATGAAATAGAAGCATTTTCATCAATCTATAACAAAAAAGATAAAGAATTATCCCATTTTTATAACTTTAAAATATAATATGAATGCACAAGATTATCTTTGTATAAAGTAGAATGTAGAAAATACAATATAGATATTTATCATTAGTTGAAGAAACTTTCTCCACTTCCAGGGATATTTGTTAATGTCTCTTCTTTCTTTGTAAATTCTAAAATCCTATAGTTGAAAATGTGTTGCATGCAGAGCTAAGTATTTTTTATATACCAAATACAGTTGAGGCTAAATTAAAAGTTACAATAGTAAAGTTCAAAGTACAATCTCATTACTAACAATGTATTAAGAATCACAGAAAAGAAATGTAGCAAAGTTTTAAGAATTTTAATTTTTTTTATTTTCATCAATAAACTTACACAATTTTGTCTTTTTTTTTTTTTTTTTTTTTAAAGTAGGAAACAACTCTTTTCCAAAAAAAAAAACAAAACAAAAAAACAATCTTAATTCTTTTTGATAATTAAAAGAACAGAAAATGTTAATAATTTCAAATATTGCACTGCAGAATATTTTTATCTTCATTAGATTTTTGTCTAGAAGACAATCAAGTTTTATCTTCTAAACCAAACAATGGTAAATTCTGTGTTTAAACAACTTATTAACTTTATTTTGGGTTAGAGTTAAAAAAAAAAAAAAAAAACCTATTTGGGGATTCTTAAAATCAATAAAGGAAGCGTCTTGAATAAGTTAAAACCTTACATTTAGAAAATTCTTTCTTCAGAGGTAAGAAAGAAAGCTATACGTAAATTATGAATATATCTAAATATTTGATAACATCACAAACATTTAGAGGGAGTAATTGTAATGTATATGCCTACTATATTGAGGTAGACCAAAAAATCAGATTTCATAAAGTTAATGCGTTGTACATCTTATCATGCAGATTTTTGAATTAGTCTTATCATTTTAAATATACAATCAAATGTATAAACATACATATATCAACTTAATTGGGCATACCTAAAATACTAGAAATGCAAATACAAGCTGTTGATAACATATGATGTCGATAAAACACTTTATCTTATCAGAAAATAAAATTCATTTTTTTTTGCATCCACATATGGAACTTTAATAGCTATCAACTAAAACTATTTAAATATTACTGAAGCAATAAAAAAAATAAAGATGTACATTGACAATTTCTATAACTTAACAGCTTTGTTGTGAAAGTCTGAAGTAACAGCAGGTGTCTTTTGGTGAACAAGTCTTAAGAAGAGGAAATAAAAGACCAGTTTCAAGAGAATAAGGCTCCTTCACTTCATGGGGCTGATAATAATTATCTCTCTCTCTCTCACACACATTACATCTAGAACTTTGATTGGAAAAAATTGAAAATAGAAACAAAGATTTTTTTTCAATTGTTTAAGCAGAAGTTTTTAAATTACTGAAAAACAATTTTATCACCATACTTTCATATCTTTGAAGAGTTTGATAACTTGTTATAGGAAACTTTTTCATGACAAAGTTGGTGTATAAATAAGAATCAGTTTGAATATATGAGAATGTTACATTTAAATTCTGAAAGTGTTAAAATTTTCTTCAATTTGATCCCCCCCCCCAAAAAAAAACAGGATTGTTTAGTAATCTGCAATATATCTTCTGATGAAAACAGAAGTAGGTGACATGTTTAAGAAATGGTTTTTAATCATATAGTTATACACATAAATGCTAATGTCAATAATAAAAATCTATAAATGAAAATTTTCAAGTCACTTTAGTTGAATTACCTTAATGAATAAAGCAAAATTTTCATTATAATACCTTTGAGTAAAGACACAAAAAATATCTTTAAAAATCATTGGAGATTAGTAATTCGAGTTAAGAAATAGTCAGACTCATTTTGTAATTAATTGTTATATAATATCTCAGAAACATGTCAATATATTTTTCATTTGATTTTTATGTCTTTGTAAACATAATTACTTGATATATACTTTCTGTATTGTTAAAAAGACAATTATAACAAAATTAGTTTGTTTTAACAGCATCTCAATCCATAGAAGATTATTTTATGTCTAGAGGTTAGGGAATTGCATTCATTGTACATTCATATTCATATATCATTGTGTAGATTTTTTCTTAAAAGGTTTCTTTTGCACATGATCTGATTGAATACAAATAATTTTTTAAAAGATAGATTGGACCCCTAGATGGGACCCTAACAAGTACTGCAATTCCAGGTCAGAATAGACCTGGGAATGATGGCAGAGAATAAAATCAGTGTACTTTTCATAAATATTATCAAAATACAAGAAAATTCTAACAAGGGTTAATCATTTATCTTATTCTTTCTAATTACAGTCACAAGCAGGATAACATTGTTAGGAGAAAACAGTAATCTTCACTTCAAATGGAAGCAAACGTATCTAAGGTACTTGAATAAAATGTAAATATTACAAAATAGAATTCTTTCTTTTAAATTTTTCTTGTAATGAGCTAAAAGATGAATTAACTGTTATAAACTTATTGTACCATTAAGTTATAAGGATTAAAATTGAAAATAATAATAATGTTAATTCCAATATATGCTTTTTACAAAAGATCATTTTTGAAAGTTTTTTGATAAAATATTGAAATAGAGAAACTAGCGATGATCATATAGGAATGATAAAAAAAAAATTTTAGTGGAAGAGAGAAGAAAAGATAATTCAATTATATTAATGAGAAGAGATGAAAAGAAATATTGAGTAACTATCTTTTGGTGAGAAATTTTAAATTGCTTGTATTGGCTTCAAATTAGAAAAACTAAAATCATAAGCACTTTAATGATGCATAAGAATTTTTTTCAAAAATTGGCCATTACATTTTGTTTTAATTTTTTTCTTAGTCAATCAGAAGTCAGTAGTTATCTATGGTATTCTCTTCAGATGTGACATAGTATTTGGTGGGGGAGGGGGAGAAGGAGCAGAGGTCATCAGTAAAAAATTCTTCAGCTATTATCTAATATAGTTGGTTACACTTACAACTTCTAAGTATCAAATAGAAATCCATTATCTTTTCAAAAATGAAGAAAATCATGTACAAAAATATGAATTTACCCAATCCCTCTGTCACAAACAAGATGTGTGGTACAAGGTCAATTTTTAAGCAGTGTAGAGCTTGTTTTTCAGATTTTCCCTTTTCTAGACTGATAGCTGTATCAAGGCTCTTCATAAATGTTAACAGGGATATTTATTTTTCTTTATGTCTACACAATCAAGTCAACAAAATTCTATAGAATAAGGCATACATAGTGAATTAGCATTTATATGAGTGCATTTATATTTGTATGATAAACTCAGTCATCAACGAGTGCTTTGATCAACAACAACAAAAATGGGAAAATATGGTTATAATTGTCAAAATATCATCTTACTCTGTATTGTTAAAGAAACTATCATTTTTCAGTGTGACCAAATTATATCTACAGTTTATAAAGTGCAGATTAGTGAGATATGGTGGATAAAATCTCTGGGAACTAGAGACTATATAGAACATTATCAAAATAATCTAAAGAGGAAAATAATTTTCAGTAAGCTAACAGCAACATAACAGTACATTTTATAAATAATATGAAATGAAGTAATCTAAATTAATTCTGATGACATTTGTTTTTGATACATTCATTTGATCACCAGTAGTGATCTAAGAAGTTGAATGTAAAGCATTACACATTAAAAATGTTAAGAATTGAGTATATATCTCAGAAAAAGTGTATGGACTGATTATGAAAAGTAAAAGACAAAAAAAAAAAAGTAAAAACAAAACAATTTCTTTAGACTTACAAAGCAGTCAAAGATGAAAAATGTAGACATCACATGTTTTTGCTTAAGTGAATTTAAAGCAAATTAATAAAGCTTCATTAAGTTTTGGTCAAAATAAAAAATATTCTAAATGTATACAGATTAAATTCATGATCAAAGGCTAACAATAAATATGGAAATATAATTATTTCATGACAACTTGATGGTTCACTGAAAAATAAGAATAATCTGACCTAACATGGTAGATAAAACAATGGCTTTTCTAATTTGTAGAAAATCTAAGTAAAAACAGATGGTTGGTTGGTTGGGTTTTATGGTATATCAACCTTTGTAGGTTATTTAATGCCAAATCCATTTTTATACAAATAATCAGTTCTATTTCAAACAATTCAGTTTAGCATGGGTATACAGTTTAATTGTCAAAAACATTTCTATTTTAAGCTATTCAGTTAATTCAAACAATTCAGTTTCGTATAAGTATAGATTTTGTTTACACACAGTTAAATGTCAAAACAGTTCTATTCTAAATAATTCACTTAAGCATAAGTACAGTTTCAATGTCAAAAACAGTTCTATTTCAAACAATTCAGTTTAGCATAAGTAAGCAGTTTAATTCTATTTGACCCATAAATAGGACCCTATCAGGTATGACAACTTCAGGCCAACATGGACCTGGGAGTGATGGCAATGAAGGGGTGTTCGGCATTCCCCAAAGCTTCAGCCTTATTGGAACCTCATCACCAGATTGTTTAGTGTCATAACCAGGACACTTGTGAGGTGGGGGTGGGGGTGTCTTACCCCTCTGCATAGGTGCTGTCAGTGTATTCTATGGCCCTAGCTGACAGGGCAAAAAACAGATGAATATGATCTATGTTAGGTATAATTTACAAAAATGTGACTCCATTCCAAATCTATTTCCTCACCTCTTAAAAAAAAAAAAAAAAAAAAAGAATCTCTGTACATTAACAAAATATGCATTCTATTCTCTCTTCCAATGAAAGTTTATCAAAGCATTGGAAAAAAACTTTTGAAAAAGATTAGATAACATGAATCAAACTAAATATGAGAATAAAAGGTGGATATAATAAAATATGCAATTATAAAAAACAAACAAAAACTGCCATGATTATACATACACTGATGTACTCAGGCTAGTATCCTCAAGATGGTTGTTATAGTAACAATGTTTTAGTCACTGTACTCTCTTACCTTATTCCGAGTATCTGTCATAGTTGGGAACCTTCTAAGAATTTTGGTTCACACCTTTTATTCAATCCATGAGAGTACATTATGCTCATTCTGGTACCTCCACTTAAACAGTAGATGATATCAATTAATTCTTCTTGTCATTTCATTTAATCAACACTTAACAACTCAGCCATATGTCCTGTACAACAATCTAGTTGTACTAACTTTGAGCCCAAAATTCAGTCATTTGTCTGCCTATTCCACTGAACCTAAGTTTTAAAATTCCTAGGTTATGAGACTCCCCTCACCCCCAAAAAAGAAGTAAGCCAGAGTCTATAACAAATGAGATGTGGAAACTAATCAAAATACATTAGTGTTAAATGATTATTCTTCATCTCAGAAATCTAGACAAAAATTAACTTCAATAAATTATGCTTAGTTTTGTATATATTAATAATAATAGAATATAGATTAACAGAAAATCATATATGTAATATTCAAGCATGAATCAAAACAAATGTTATATTAAATGTCTTAAATAGCAAGCTTATTTCAAGATATAGATATAAAATTTGAATTTCATTTATAGCATTTGCTAAGTAAATGGCCAAGAATGGCTCTTGTTCCATGATGTAGATGACTTAAATACTTTTATCTTCAAATGCATGACTTCTTTCTTTGGTTGCTTCATAGCTCATGGTGTAATGGCTATTATCATTGGGAATGAACTCTGCAACCTGAATTCAAATCCAGGATGAGGCTGTTTGCATTTCACATAGTAGTAATGCCCTTTGGGAAGAGCTTGAATACAACTATTCTAATGAATAGTAGGGCAGACTGGGCTCTTTAACTTTGGAATGGCAATCGGTCTAGAAGGAAGCCTTTGAATTTAAATCAGTTATACTCTGTTTGAAAACTGACCCTGCATTACATCCTACTCGTAGGGTAAATACACACACAACATATTTTTGTTAAGGCCTTTTAACTGAATGTATATAACTATGAAAGGAATGACATCTAGTTTTACTTCTCACCAGTGAATATATGGTCAAACAAACTTTACCAATTTAGAGCTCAGAGATAAAACTTTTGACACATTCAACTATTTTGTTTATACATGTTTTTTAAAATGAATTAATAGGAATTTAAAATGTTGACATATAAAATTTACAGATGAATTCTCAAAGATGAATAGCTTGCTATAAAACTTATATATACATACACAAAAAATAAATAGTTAATTATTCATCCACTTCCAAGAGATGTAAAACTAATCATGATAATATTGGATACTAAGAAATTAAATTGATTATCAAAGTTTAACTGAGAATAATTAGATCTAATGTTGGGTACAGTGTTATTGAGTGTTATATACTTATAATAAGACACAATACCAATTTGTACTGTTGTAGTGAAATATCAATATCTGTTGAAAGTAATTGCATATTTTGGGTACAGAATTTGCCTTAATTATAAAAATCTTTAATAACAAGTTAGACAAGACAAGATAAAACTACCATGTGTGTTGGACAATGTGGAAAGATTTGGCCATAAGTAATTTGAAGGTAGCTTCATCTATTTCACTAACCAAGGCAGAACATTACAAAATCTTATAATTACCAAGCTAATGAACATGTCACAAAATGTTCAAGTTTTGAACCTATGTATACCCCTTAGGTATGCTGCTTTCTGATTTGTTTGGAAAATACAAATGACTAGTCGGCCAAAGAAGAAAAAGAAAAAAAAACTGGAAAACAGAGAATAAAAGCAATTTGAAAAGTCAAAAGATCAGACATTAGGAATGAGAATGTCTCTAAGCAATATTATATAGGTTGAGGCATGTGTGTGTGTGTGTGTGCGCGCATGTATCATAGAAAAGATACCAATCAAAATTAATTGTTATTTTCAAAAGCAAGCTAAGTTCAAGAAAAATGAAACAAAAAGAAAAAAAATTGTTGGTGTTATTGTAAATGAAGTGACTGTCAGAAATATAAATGCTTCAAAAAAAAAAAAAAAAAAAAAAAAAAAAAAAGCAAAAGAAAAACAATGTTGAAAAAAAAGAAAAGAGAAACTAGTCAAATGAACATCAACCTGGTTCTAAGGAAGATTTCATTCAATATGTTGACAAGCATATCTCCAGTCATGAATGTCAGTAACCTGGAGAAGAACCTTTGTAAATATCTACAAAACCATTTAAAAAAACAAATTCTGTGCAATGTTAACAGAAACAACATAGATAAAGCTGTTTTGATTAAAAAGTTTACCTGTTAAAATTCAAAACAAAATCAACTACAAGAATGAAACAGCAAAAATGTGTACATATATATATATATATATATATATTGATCTGATGATTACATAGGCAAGAAAATGGTAATCACCAAGTATTATTCACCGAGTCTACATATGCTTTATCACCAATATTGAACACAGATTCTTTGTAAACAAAGCATATATATATATATATATATATATATATATATATATATATATATATATATATATGAGAGAGAGAAATTTTTGTGTACATGGTTTAAGATAGGTGAGAGATATATATATATATATATAGATCTATGTATAGTTCAAGTTTTTTTTATATATTTGTCTATCTGCATGCTTATAAATTCTTCAAAAAAGAATTAATAGTTACAAGTTACAAATGAGGAGAAATCTTTAGTAGATATAAAAAATTCAAGAAGCTCTAATGTCCTAGTTACATCAAGTTAAACAAGGATTATCATTCTAACACAAATGATTTACTCATTTTTATAAAGTTTGTTTAAATGCATAATTTTTTAAATTTTTTTTATATATTATGAATTTCATTTTGTAACTTAAAAAGAGCAACAAAGTCAAACTTATTTTCAAAAACTCTTCATGACAACAGAAATTCTTTTCACTAGTTGAATGGTTATTATTAAACAGTAAATCATATGATGAAGTGCATAATTTTTCTACTGGTGAATAAATGATAAATATTAGCCACAAAACACTTGGTACTGAAAAATAAAATCAAATGAATTTCTGAAAATGATTCAATTTATTTTCAAATGGTAATGTTTTTTTGTTGACAAAATTGCAATCGGAAATATTTATGAAAAGAGATATTATTATTAGAATTTGTGAATATTAAGCAAATCTGCACTTTCATCTGATGAGGAAGATTAACTTATATCTAAATATGAATATCTTTCAAGTGAAGAGGTTTTTGGACCCATTTAAGCTGCTGAAAACTTCTTCAGGTTCCAAATTCACAGAAGGTTATTGACTATGACAAAGGATACCTGAATAAGGCCAGAAGGAATATTATAAATATATCAACCAAGACGAGGATAATAAATGTATAAATAATATAAATGTTAACAGACACTATAAATATTTAGAAAATTTAGGAGAAGGTAATCATTCTTATATAGTTGTATTCATTCATATATTATCTGAGTAAAACATTTTTTTAAAACTTATCTCAGATCAAAGAATCATTTTAGGGACTGAGATTTGTTCATACATTACAGACTGTAATAGAAATTTATCCATTTTTCTATCATTGTTAAAACAAAGTCATGGTCAAGATGAGTAATGTGAAAACTAGGAGCAGAAAGAATTGTCTTCATATTTTTCTATACATCTTTAAAAAGAATCAGTTCCCCAGTTCTATAGACTAGCAAATAATTGTACCAACTTTCATCTGAGGTCAAAGTTAATAGACAAAATACAAGAATCCCACCAAAATTCAGATTTAGAAGAACAATAACAAATTCAATCAACACTCACAACTTTAGTTTGAATTAGCATTAATCTTGACTGCATTAGTAAGAAAATCTATAATAATATTTGACTGAAATGATTACTATGTAGTAGCAATAATATCATCATTACAAACATTCAGAAGGAAGAAAGCAGCATAATACAGTGCCAAAATATATTGATGAAAAAAAGAAAAGTGAGGATATTTCATTTGTTCTGGTCAATATGTAATAATGGTAACATCTTCTACACAGAAATTCAAACCAAACAAAAACTAAAGAGTACAGTGACCAAAACAAAGATAAAGAGATTGGTTTGAAAATTCATTAATAAATGTCCTTTGACAATGATTTAGCTCAAAAGAAGAGCAAAAAATACAGAAAAAAAAACAACAACAAAGATGGGGAAATTGTTATAAAACTTTATTATGTAATAATAGTAGCACAAACATTAATGTGTTCTGGGTATGACAATAAGATACATGTGGTGGTGAGGCTCCAGTTCTGAAAAGAGTGGAATGTCCTTTCCTAAGAAATCTCTTTAACGTCTTAAGATAAAATATTGAATACAGCTGAAACTCTTGCTAATGGTTATAATAGCAAATCAAACAAAGTAACTCAATAATAGTCTTTTTATTCTATGTCTACACTGGAGTAAGGGTACTTAGCATAACCCATGATATCATATATTTTTTAAATCTGTATTTTAGAATAATAAAATACAAAAAGCTAACTTAAAGTTAAAATTGGCTTTTACAATTCTTTTAATTCTTACGTGTGATGATGAGATTATCTTAGATATCAACTTATAAAGCTTTATTAATATTTGAGCTTTCTATTTAACTGATGCAGTTTTTATCAATACAATATGTAAGAGTTTTCAGCTGGATCAAAAGATAACCTCTAATCATGTTAAATTAATCAAAATTCTAATGTCTAATATAATACACAGGGCACGTTCATCCTGACATTCAAAACCAACAAGCCTAATTACTTTTCAGCAAAAACTTGGCTCTTCTAAATCAGAAACTTATATGGATATATGAGGAAGGAATAAGTTACCTAAAAGATAGTGCCTATGTTATAAGGGATCATTTTCCAGTAAAAAAAAAAAAAAAAAAAAATCATAAATTACCAATCCATAACGATTTGATATCTTACAAAACCATCATTATTCTACATTCTCATGTGCTTAATATATAATCAAGGTAATTTTATATGACATATACAAAAAGGAAACAAAATAAATAAAAGTTGTGTATAACTTATACATGCTGTTATTTATGATGAGCATTTATGATACTCTATCTAAAAGTTCATCAAGTATCATAAGTAATTCAATAATGACCAAGAATAAAGCCAAATCATAAAGTATTTGAAATATCTATAGAAAAATGTCTGGCACATTAGATACTGTATTTTCTGTTATTGAAAACAAATTTATAAAAATTTATCCTGAATCTTGGAAACTATGAAATCAATTCTTAATCAATCTCACAATGAGTGAAAAAATGCAATCAAAATGTAATTAGATTTTTAACATAAGTCGATCAATATGCAAAATGTTGAAAAAAATGATAAGTTATCTTTAATTCACCTTTTAAACATGTTTAAAAACTGTTTTTATCAGCAATCATATTCTTTAAGATGTTAAAAACCAGATGGAAAAAAAAATCACAGTACTAACATAGGAGAGATTTCATTTTTAAACCAAGTTATCATGACTGTCACTTTCAAAATCATTAAATAGAAATAACCTTCCCATTCTTAAAAGAGGGAATATGAGACATAAATCTTTAATATGGATTTCATTTAAGTAAGGTTTGGAGGAATTTAGAAAAAAAAGGCAAAAGCAAAAGCAAAATAAAATGAAATAAAATAAAATAGACTGCAACTAGATAGTAAATGACTAACATGTTTAGTTTTTCTAATGATTTTTCTGAGGGTAACTAGCATAAACTTATTTTCTAAAATATTCTTTAAACCTCAAAAGTGAAAAATGATACTTTTTATATAGACCTTGAAAAAAAACCCCCAAAAAAACAGACAAATCTTAAAAAATTCAAGTCCAGTATTTAAAAAAGTAATAAAATATATTTATATAATTGGATTGCATAGATTTTAAAATACATCAATTGACTGAATAACATGAATTTGAAATAGGAGTGAAAGATTTAAATATTCACTGACAGACTGAAACAATGTTTATATCAATACTAGCATCATACCCATAAAAAAATGACATTGCATACAAATTGGCTCTTCTGCCTAAGATCAGTGTTGTATCCAAACCCTCTGCTTAACTTAGTATTTCCAAGTTGATTTTATTGTGCTGTTGAAGCAGGAAAATTTTGGCATAGTGGATATGTTATTTTGTTGTTTATTTTTAGATCAGACAATTGAATTGGGGTATGATTCCCTTGTTATATATATATATATATATATATATATATATATATATAATATGACAAGTTTTGAATAGAAAATGATAAATAGATTTAATAAAAAAAAAAGCATAGAAAATTTAACACTGTTCATTATTATATATGATGACTAGTTAAAGAACTAATCCATTACTAGATGAGCCACTACTACAAGCACCCTGTAGGAAAAAAGCAATGTATGAGAATTTGCATTGATTTCCAACCCTCCAGGATGTGATTAAGGGAAGTTCTTTGTAATTTGTTCACTGTATAGAAGCACTTAACTATACAAGTGAGAAATGAATCTGATGTAGGTGATATTGGATGCTGTAGTGTATTGAAAGAAAGCATACCTTTATAACAAAGTGAAAGTGAACACATGTGCTTATATTCAATGGCTCTTCCAAGTTCTTTGAAACAATCATTAACAAAAAATGCCAGCCAGCAAATGAAAGTGAAAAAGATACAAAAGGAAAGACCATCATGGAAACTCCATACTGCCCACAGCAGTTGGCATGGAAAAAAAATGACATTTGTTGTTTTTAATTCAAATTGAAAAGTTGAAGAAATGGTGGGAGGGGTAAAGAGAAAATTAATGAAAGTGAAATTATCTAATTTCATAGTAATTTTAAGATAAGAAGTTTTGAATTATCATTACTATTTGTTCTAATTATACCAATTCTCAACATTTTCAGTTCATACTGGTTCAGGAAGCATAGTTTCTTATTTCTCATATTTTGGTCCAAAATTCATAAAATATTTGTCAAAGCTTTTTCTCATTTTACTTGGACTTGTGAAAAATCCCAGAAAACTGAATATCTCCCACCTTATATATTTATTCTTGAGCAAGTGCCTATTCCTTTTTCTTTGGAACGCTGGAAGAGAGGAATGGTTCATAATATTTTCCTGACATTTCAATTGTTACTCACAAAAAGAGCAATTGATTGCAAAAACATATATGCTCTTGATATTCCATAAATATAGACATTAGAAAATTTTTCCATTTTATATAACCTTTTACAAACTAAGATCTATTCATCTTATATTACAAATATACAGAGTGCATTGAAAACATCTGGGTTTTTTTTTATTCCAAAGTATAAGATCTATTATTCTTTAAATGAAAGATGACCCAGTCGACTGGGGCTGTAGAATCTCTGTAGAGGGGTAAAACTCCCCCAACAAGGGTCCTGATATGATACTAAACAATCTGATGGTGAGGCTTTATTGCCATCGCTCCCAGGTCCACTCTGGCTTGGAGTGGTGGCACCTGATAGGGTCCTATCTATGGGTTAAATAGAACAGAACAGTGTACTTCTGCTAAACTGAATTGTTTGAAATAGAACAGTTTATATGTATAAAAATGGATTTGGCATTAAATAACCTATAATTGTTGAAACCAAACCAAACCAAACCTTTAAATGAAAGATATGTGTTCTTATTGGCTTTAATTGAAGATATTGATATAGATATTAAACTCTATTATTAAACTTTAGCCAATGTTAAATAAAATTATTCTAAATATCCTTACTTAAAGATGGATTCAATTAAGAAAATATCTATCTCCAGCTTAAATTCTATCAAAATCAGATCAACCATTTTGAAATGTACATGTGATATATTTGGATAAATTAAGTTTTCTTTTATTGATAGCAGTATTTCTACATATATCTTCTTTATCTTATCAACATTTGATTTCAAACTGGAAAAAACTCAACATCACTGCACATTTCCACTTTTTGCTGTTTTAAGTTGCTCTATTCACACATGTGAAGAAGTGAAATGATGCTTTCATTGGAAAATTCATTTCAAATTAAGATTAAATCCTCCTTTATAGTTAATACCAGGTAACTTCTCAAGAGGCAAAGTCAATGAACAGTAGCATTGAAGTAGTATGAGAGAGAGAGAGAGAGAGAGAGAGAGAGAGAGAGAGAGAGAGAGAGAGGGGGGTTGTAAAGGAGAGTATGAAAAATTATATTAAAAAAATATTTTGGAATATGAGGTCATGTACTACCAATCTTGAAAGTAACAAATAGAGTTATAACAAAGATTTCTTTTTCATCTCTTAAGCATATGACAGGATGTTGTATATCATTGAGTGATATGTTAGCATTGTAATAATTTATGTAAACAAATATACAAAAAAATAAGATTGTCCTTTGACACTTCTCATGAAAGTTACAGATTACCCAGATACCCAAACTACATTGCATGTAAAAAATCTACCAGTAGAAATGAAATATTATGGACTTATTCAATTGATATCATGAAACATTTACTATAAGAAATAATTCATGATTAAGAATTAACTAAAATATCCAAGTTTTAAATTCTTCACTTTTATTTTTTGAACTATTTATTCTTGCATTTACATTTTATTAGAATATTGTTCAATAACTTAGAATCTTTGAAATATGTCAAGAAAGCAGGAAACAAAAAGAATTCCTTATTTTGTTAATTAAATAAAGTGTTTCTTATACTTCTTCTCATCTTGTCAGTTGATGTTTTTTTTTTGTGTATGTATGTCTTTAATAGTATTTGATAAAATTAACAGTAACAGTTATATAATTTTTTCCAAAATTGTATAATTATATCTAAGTTAAAATATCTTTCAGTGATTTTTAACAGACTTAATTTGATATTTGGCAATACACTCTTTTCAAAGATGTGGAAAAAGATGATAAAAGTACACTAACAGAAAATATGGGAGAAAAAATCTATGTACATTTAAGCTCAGGATTTATTCAAATACAAGAAGGTAATTTGGATTGTCATATCCATTTTAGTTCTGCTTATCAACAATTACATTTTAATAGTTATAAAACCTTAAAAAAATAACATCTGTATGATGTCATGGTAAAATACCATAAAATGCAATAGTAAACAGTAACTACAGATAATTTGCAAAGTTATCTTCATATTCTTATTAAAAATAATGTTTAAATTTTTAAAACATCTATGCTTTTAATGCTTATGAAGGGGTTTGATAAACTGAGATATTATCAAAATTAACCTTTAAAAGAAAATTGTGAGTAAAGACAAAACATTTTACCAACTGAATATTGTGAAAAAATAAACACATTTTCAGTTAATCCATTAAAAAATTCAGAGAGTGTACTTTTTGGGAATATGTAGATATTTGAAATAGTCTTGAGTTGAAGATGTTGGCCTTGCACAGCTCTAGAGTTGGAAACTGATTTTTGCAAATTATTTGGCATAACATATACTTACAATAGTTCAATCTTTCCTTTATAAAAATTTTTTTTTAATAGATTTACAATGAAATTAAGTAAAAACTATAAAAATTTATTTATAGTTTGGCTTAAAAATAGGGGTAATTTTAAAAAATCTAGAATAATAATTGAAAAAATATGGGAACATGATAAAAAAATAATTTGCAAGTATATAATTGTTTATTGAATAAATATCATTTATAGTGATAATACGTAGATTTGACGATGGCTAGGAGTTGACAGCCAAATGTCATTTTCTTATGAAAGCCTGTGTACTAAAGTGAACCAACAGCAAATACTAGTTTGTCAGTGTAGAGAACATTGCAGAAACATGCTTCTAGTTGTGAAGAGAAGTTTTTTTTTTTTTCAGGTTGACAGTGCCGAGAAAAAAATGTTTGCAGAACATTCTTGTTTTCTTTTGGGGCTAAACAGTAATTTCATCTGCAGACAGACTCAACAGAAAGTGTGCACACTCGACTGCCGGGCTTTGTTTCAACTTTAATTGCATTTCAACTGCAAATACAAGACCATGTACATTGTACTTTTGTGCTAAATACTGCCCAAAGATGATAACATACATTGCAAAGTCTCCAAAGAGTTGAGTACACAAGACTTCATTAACAAAAAATACTAATATTCATTATACAAAGTTGATGCTTTTTGTACAATGTTATATAATTTAAGTGATTTAGAAAAAGAAAAGAAAACGTTTTAAATAACCATTTCTACTCAGTTAAAATTAGTTGAAGAATTAAAACTTTACAGTTTGTTTTAAATTTGACTTTCAAAAAATAATTATTGCATGAAGCATCATTATTAGTAAATTTTTAGTTTATACTATGATGTACATTTTTTAAATCAACTTTAAACTTTTTTTATATGTAATAATTTGGCAAGTCTTCTTTTATTATCATCAATTAGCATAATCATATGACAAGTTTCATAAAGGCAGAACAAGATTTTTGCAAAAAAAATCTTAAAAGATCCAATAATCTTTCTCCCAACTATTTTTTAGAAATAAAAACATTTTCCAGTATAATGTATCTGATTTCACAATAAACTGAGATAAGAAGAAACTATATTGCCCCTGAAATCTTCAAGGAACAAAATAATTGGTGACATTAAGTTCATATCATACAAATCATGTAAATTTAGTGACATAAATCTACCCCTCATGAAAGACACTAAGGAGTTGAATTTTTTCTCAAAGAATGATATTAGGGTTGCAAAAAAGGTATATATCTCGAGATTACTCCTGCTTTCCCAATGGTGTTCATTACTGTTTTATAGTCTACTTTAAGATAATCAGTTAATAGAATTAATATTGCATATCAGTTTAGAATTTTATAAAGATTAATAAATGAAAGTCAAGAATTAAAGATGAAAGACAGAAAAAATCATTTTCAACACAAGAGAATTCTATAAAATTCATAATAACCAGATTGAGAAATTATCTCTTTAAAACCAATAATTCAAAATCAAATTTAAAGACATCAACTAAAAACAGTGATGCAACTTTATCATACTTACTTTTAGAAATTTTTGTTTTGTTCTGCTTATTGGGTAACTTTGCCTTATTTTATGAAGGCTTTTTGAAAGAGAGAGAGAGAGACTTATGTAAACACTAACACTTTTAAAAACAAAAATGTTAATACTATTACAAAGACAATAACAATTGAATAAATACAAAATGAAATTAAAAGAGATTAACAGAAATAATCTAAAAATAATGACATTCACTACTGATCAAATAGATTTCTTTTTATTGAAGTCATGATAAGAAGTACTTGTATTTCAAAGAAAGAAAATTTATGTGTAAATATCTAAGTATAAATAGATATAAAAAGTTTCCTAAACTGATGGCATCTAATGTGTTTCCAATAAATTGAGGAAATAAGACGATTGACTTGAAGCCATCAAGTCCCAAAAGAACAACTTTTAAACATACTGAATAAATTCACATTACTAGCTTTCAGGTAAGAAAAATAATAAGGAGAAGAGGAAATAAGAGACAGAGCAGAACAAACACTTTAAGATGATACTGATTTGATCAACACTAACTCAAGAGAACTTCCAGATCAAACCTATTTTTGTTGGTTTTCTTAATGTTATCAAGTGACAACTGAATCCCAAAGAAACTTATTAATTCATCTAAAGAATACAACAATGTGGAAAATATGCACACAAGCTAGTATTATTGGCTCCAATAATTGGAAAATAAAACATAATTAGCAATCAATATCAATTAGGTTATTTTTTCTTAAAGGCTAACAGACATTTATTCACAATAAAAAAAAAAATATCCAATAATATAGCCAAGCCTTACACTTTGATAATTGCTCATTAAAGTAACAGGAACTACTTTATATGCATACGACTACTACTATTGCTACCATATGACATCTATATCTCACTCAATGTGACAAACTTTGCATTTACAGAAAATATTTTAAAAAATACCTTACATTCATTTATTTTTTGCATTTGTTAAGGAGCTGTTTAAAAATGTATATAATGTGATATTAAATATAATTAGTTATATCTAATATTTATAATTGTAATATTTTCATGTCTATACAAGTTTATTATATAACCAAACATTATATAGGTATATAAAGTGGGTATATATAAGATACTTTTTCTGTTTTAAAAAAAAAAGAAGCTTTTATTGAGATATTGTTTGATGGGTTGTTTTATCAGATCATCTTTCAATACAATTGAAAACACAAAGTGTGGATTGATACTCTGTAATAAAATGCTGACATGAGACCATCTCAAAAGTAATTTTCAACAGCCTTTAATTTGCAGATTTAAGAAAAAATAAGTACAGGTACAAATGGTTTATTTTATAGGTAAAAAAATAACTTACATATCAAACTTATTTGTGACAGAAGAACAAAAAAAAAAATGACAAAAGTCATCAAAAATGAAATAAAATGAAACCCTTCCTAAAACATGAGAAATTGTCTGAGAGATCATAGAAAATCAACTTGAAAATCTTCAGACTGATTTTCAAGAAAAAATAAGATAAAACAAAAAGAAAACCCACCTGAATAATATGACATAATCATAAATAGTAAAAACCCTAAATGATTGATTCTAATAATATGTCAACCTGCCTGGATTATTTCATACCTAAAGGTTAGAGAATAACATTCATTGTACATTCATATTTACATTTTTTGTATAGTCATTTAAAAGGGTTTTGTTTTTTTGCGTATAGTCCAATTGAATATGAATAATTTTTAAACAGATCTATTTGATCCATAGACAGGACCCTAAAAGTTACTACCATTCTAGGTCAGAGTGAACCTGGGAAAAAGGTAATGAAGGGTTGAGGTCTGCTTTAATAGAAAAACAAAATAAAGTTACCATTCTGAGAATAGATTATTGTTATAAATAACTAGAAGGTTTCATGGTACAATGACTTATATAAGGGGTTCTCAGTTTTCAAATATACTAATATTTTGAATTGCTACAATGTGAGAGTAGCTAAGCGGCATTACAGCTTTTCCAAAAATGACTTAAACTGTGTAATGCTGATTAACTAACACAGATATTTCACAAAAAATCAGATCTACTCACAACTTATGCTTTTATTCCTATTTACTTTTATATTTGGATAGAATGACATTATCTGACCTGCATGATCTACAGGTGAAATAGAAGAAGAAAAAAACATTTAATGTAAAGTAAAAATGTTGTTTTTCAAAAGAGAAATATTCACCATTGATTCACAAAACACTCTTCCTCCCTTGTTTTACATTGAGTTATAAATTAAAAAGTCAGATTATATGTCAGGGCTGTGTCAATTGTTTCATGCAAAAGTTGTCAGCCTAGTGCACAGTTTGTGCCACAATCATCTGAGTCAGTCTCGTGTGTAGACATAAACAGAGTAAAAACACCCTGCAGATATAACAACAGAGAAGACTGATGACAAAAGAGGCAAGAAGGAAGTCAGGGCTTTAACTGTAAAGAATCAAGTGTAAACAGGTAAGATAGTTGACAGGTAAAATAATCTAATGGAGGACTTGGCAGCTTGCCTGCAGGCATCAAGTGCCTATAAAAGGTTTTAAACTGGTAGTAAGTTATTTTACATTGGAGAGTTCAGAAAATGAATACCTCTATAGAAGAGAATATAATGAAGACTAATGTGGATGTGGCCAGAGGTAAAAACCAAAAAGACAAGGACAACAGGATTTCTTGAATTGCAATGGATTTCAACAAGTCCACTTCAGTCAAAAAATTCATTTTTTAAAAGTAATACAAAATTAATGGTTGCTTTCTCATTTCTTTATTATCATCATTATTGATACAACTGTTTTTATTCTAATTACTACTAGTAGTCACTTGGATTGTTTTTTTTTTTAATTTAATGGCATATCAACTTCTTATGTGTTATTTAATGCTGAAATTTGATTCATTTCTGAATGTTTGATTACAATCCTAACTATATTTTCAATGTTATATCACATTTTTTTTTCAATTGCTCTTATTTGTCTATAATCATTTGTTTGCACCCAGTTACATGATATCAACTATTACTATTCAATACAAATAATATATACACAATTATACATGGCTTCAAATAACTATTTTTATTTAATAATAATCCTTAGTAAATAATTAGAGCTTCAATTCTTTATACAAATATTTTGCATAAAGATAAAATGTTTCAAGTCTTCCTATCTAATATTAATAATTCTATTCAATAATAATAATAATCATCATTTATTTATACACAATTACATATTCCTAACCAATACTAATAATTTTTCAAACAAACCCATTTGACCAATAAATGGGACCTTAACAGGTATTACCAGTTTGGGTCAGAGTGAACCTGGGTCTAATAGCAATAAAGAGCTACTCCATACTCCCCAGAATGTCAGAACTGGAGTCTAGCCTTTAGATGCAGTTTAGTGTCATACTAAAGATATTAGTAGCTGCTGCTATTAATACGAATACTATTGCTGCTATTATCAACATTATCATTATTTACAAATAAATAACTCAAGTGTAAAATTGCTTTGTAACTTGACAACTGTGACAAATACTCATGAGATATGTTCTACAGATTTAGCAGATTAATAACTTTTGTTTCTTCATCAGAATGTGTAGATTTTATCAGTCCATCTGTTAAATCAGTGCCTCAGCAGTGCCAATTGCTAACTTTCCAAGCTGGAAAATTTGCCTGTCTCTGGATACTGACCATAAAATCTTGTACTATTCAGTCCAATTTATACTAATACAGTCTTTCAGTACATTAGGATTATTTTTAAGAAAATTAAAAAAAAAAAGTTTACCAATGCATCCTGTCAGAAATGTATTAATTTTATACAGGTTGGATTAATTTGCTTTAAATATTCTTAATTCTTAATAAATTAGATATAAAATTATTTTTTCTTTCACCATTTCTATATTAATTTCAATATTGTTTGGTATGACATGCTGACAACTGGATGGATTTTATACTTGTTTGTTCTGAATCCTTATCTGCATTTGAAAATAAGAAAAGACCTTGTTATTTTTTAGATAAGGTCATATTGGGGAGGAAAAAAAATGATATTTTATTTTTTTATATTTTATACTGTAGCAACCATTTATCAATTGTGCACAGAATAAAAATCAAATTAAGAGTAAAAATTCAATTTAATATTATTTACTGATGCTAGTGACAAGCGCAGGAGCTAGTCAGATACTGGTTTGGGCAAAAGTTAAAGTAGATGAATTTAATACAATTTTAAATAAAGAAACAATAACAGAGTATCTTATACTATCAGCAATATTTTTAGCATAGTTAATATCAAGAAAGATTGTACTTTATTTTGCATTACTAAAATTTAGGAGTTCCCAAAAGACTGCTATAATTCCATTGTAGAACATGTTTTGTGATATTCTTATAAAAAAATAAAAGTAAAATTATTATTTCGCTTTACAGCCTGTATTCAAAAAATGTTTTTCTGTGTTTACAATTCCTTTTACATCATAGCTCTCTCTCTCTCTCATATATTTGAATTTAGCTGACTTGACATGAAGTCAAAATGCACAAATCAAGACTCATTCACGGCTGTCACAAAAAAATGCTTGGTTCCTTCAGCATTTCTCTTTAAGAGTGCCTCAGGAATCAAGGGACAAACTCAACCCTGCCAAGCAGGAACTGCCTAGGGTTGAAGCCACCCTATCCTGAGACCAGGCAATCAACTTAAAATCACCCACCCAGCACAAATAACAGGTGAGCCATGGATATGCCAGTAAGTGTGTGTGTGTGTGTATATATATATATATATATATATAAAAACCTTTAATATTATTCTTAAGACTATTGAATGAAACAGTCTTGTTTATTAGGGTAAGGAATGTTATAAGTGTTTACATAATTTTATTTTCATTATGAATGAAGAGTGTAGAAAATATTTTACAAAATTTGGTTATTCAATAATTGCAAATTTCTTAGTTTCATGGGTTAGAAAATAATTTTCATTGTTGGTAGACTATTATATTTTAATTGTATGTGAAACTAAAGAGGATTACCATAGGATTTAAGTCACCAACAGAAAAAAACCATTAATTTATATATGAAAATAGAGAAAAATAACTAAAATTTAAGGTGTCTAAGTTTTTTGATTTTTGAGAATTATTCTATCTGGTTTCTCTTCAAAGTTCTACTTACAAGTAGATTTGTTAAAGGAAAATGAAATCATTTCATTTCAATTTGTTTAAAAATAATAAAGTACATCAATACAAATATCAAATATGTAAATAAGTACAAATAAAGCAGAGGTTAGGATTTAAGTTTAGAGCAAGATAAGTAGTTTCTTTCATACTAATATCTGAACAGTAAATCTTAACTACACTAACTAGTTCTTAACTATCTATCACATAATAAAATGCAGTGAATAATTGATTTTACTAACACTTCTAAAATGCCTATTTTTTTTGTTTTGTTTTTAGCAGCTGCATAAAAATACATTCTCAAAGTAAAATAGTTCTAGCTTATTATTTTGCAATTTGCTACTTCATGAAAATATTAAAACCTTGTTTGCAACTGAGTAACATTTGAAAAATTTCTCTTGTCATTAATCATTTACATAATTTATGTAGAGCTCTCATTGGAACTTTTTCCTTTTAGATTTTGTCAACTGAGATCATAAAATAGGAACAGAAAATTTAAATTGTGTTATTCTATTTTTCTACTTCTAACCAAACAGAAATTGTAGCAGTTACCAAGATGAACAAGGAACTAAATAAAAATAGAAAACCTGAAAATATTTCAGCTACAACTCTTAAGAGAAAATACATAATTTAATATTTTTTTTTACTCCAACAAAGATCATTAAATGTACAGATACATTAATTGGATCTGCTGGATGTAATAGTTCTTGAGATAAACTAAGTGAGAATCAAACTCGCTAACAAGGTTCTGTTAGTTTATCTCAATAACATTCACATCTTTCAGGCCAGCCTAGTTAGCTGGGGCTGTAGAATATGCCAACTGTAACTATGCAGAGCAGTTACACCCCATCCAATGGGTGTCTTAACTGAATCAAATCCTAGATATGACACAAAACTGCATGTAATGATGAGGCTCCAGTCCTGGAGTTTTGGGGAATGTGGAGTGCGCTTTCATTGCTATTACTCTCAGGTCTACTTTGACCCAGAGTGGTAGGATCTTTTAGGGCCCCATCTATAGATCAAACAGAACTGTTTAATCATTTATTATACTTGAAAACATTTAATTATGTGCAAACAAATGATTAATATTAAATTGAATTATTAGTATTAGATATGCTTGAAACCATTTAACTATACGCAAATAGAATTATCAGTGTTATATAGCAATACTTGAAACCATTTAACTGTGTGCAAACAAATGAGCTCAGGTTTGTTTAAAAATAAACAGGATTTGACATTAAATAATCCTTAAGGGTTGATGTACCATAAAACACAAACATCCAACCATCTTTCAGGCCTTGTGGCAAATGAAGGTAATCTTATTAAATGACTACAGATATATTAGATGAATATTGTCAGCAGTAAATAATAATTTTTGGTCATTCTTTTGTTAAGTGGATCGATTTTTAGCCATAGAAAAAATTTCTACAGTGCTTTTACATTTACAAATAATTATTGATTAAAAAAAAAAAAAAAAATTCAACCATACTCTTTTACATTTCAAATGACTGTTTTGGAGATTGTTTCTGCTGATCATCTCAAGGATTGAACTCACCATTCTTGGT
>CAUZXS010000299.1:67500-80000 GCA_963585895.1 Sepioteuthis lessoniana | reverse complement strand
ACAAAAAGGCAAAGAAAATTGAAAAAAAACCAAACAAAAGAACAAGAGGAAACAAAGCAAGTGGCTGCAGTTCAATCTTTATAGTAAACTTTGAGAAATGAACAGTAGAAAAGGATACAGTAAGCAACTTAATCTGCAAACTAGTTGAGAAAATGTAGTTGCACAAATTTAAAAATCATTGATATATGTAATTATTTGTCTAGGAAAAAGCAGATTATGGTAACTAATTCCACATTTTGGTTGTGTATGTGAAGATACCTAAAGGTTGTCATGTCATTTTGGTTGTGTATGTGAAGATACCTAAAGGTTGTCATGTCATTTTGGTTGTGTATGTGAAGATACCTAAAGGTTGTCATGTCATTTTGGTTGTGTATGTGAAGATACCTAAAGGTTGTCATGTCATTTTGGTTGTGTATGTGAAGATACCTAAAAGTTGTCACGTCATTTTGGTTGTGTATGTGAAGATACCTAAAGGTTGTCATGTCATTTTGGTTGTGTATGTGAAGATACCTAAAAGTTGTCATGTCATTTTGGTTGTGTATGTCAAGATACCTAAAGGTTGTCATGTCATTTTGGTTGTGTATGTGAAGATACCTAAAGGTTGTCATGTCATTTTGGTTGTGTATGTGAAGATACCTAAAAGTTGTCACGTCATTTTGGTTGTGTATGTGAAGATACCTAAAAGTTGTCATGTCATTTTGGTTGTGTATGTGAAGATACCTAAAGGTTGTCATGTCATTTTGGTTGTGTATGTGAAGATACCTAAAGGTTGTCATGTCATTTTGGTTGTGTATGTGAAGATACCTAAAGGTTGTCATGTCATTTTGGTTGTGTATGTGAAGATACCTAAAAGTTGTCATGTCATTTTGGTTGTGTATGTGAAGATACCTAAAGGTTGTCATGTCATTTTGGTTGTGTATGTGAAGATACCTAAAGGTTGTCATGTCATTTTGGTTGTGTATGTGAAGATACCTAAAAGTTGTCACGTCATTTTGGTTGTGTATGTGAAGATACCTAAAGGTTGTCATGTCATTTTGGTTGTGTATGTGAAGATACCTAAAGGTTGTCATGTCATTTCTAAAATATTATACAACTATTGTATGATACTTTAGTAATGTTGAAGAGTCTAAAGAATGACATATGGCTGAAATGTAAACAACTAACAGCTTAAAATTAATATATATATGAATGCATCCACAAAGTTAATACTGTTTTTTCCAGATAGTATCATCTCAACTTGTATTAAGATAAGTTAGGAGTTGGTTTATTCTTAGTAATGGTGAAAATTATAGAGCTATTTTATGCTAATGAGGATTTGGATCACTTCCAAATATAAATTCCCTATGGACCATGACTTCCTGATCCGTAGGCTCATATCATTTTTAAAATAATCATATAAATTTTCACCATATGGGAAAAGAACCTGACTTTGGAGTAAGTAGGCACAAAAATAAAATGTTATTAGTATATTTGAGAGAGAGAGAAACTTTCATTTGAAATTTAAAAAAAAAGAAATTATTAAACTCTAAGAACATTAACAAAAATAAAAGGTGAAACAATCAATAATTATAGTTAACATATTAACTCAGTGTTTTATTTTTTTCATGCCATAAATGTGACAACTATCTTTACAAGAGGAAAATCATTTTTCAAGTTTTATCCACAAACTAAAGAATTCATAATTCTTGGCTCATATAAGTTTTTGTTAATAAAGTCCTTTTTATAGACATTTTCTCAAGACTTTTTCTTAATATCATTTCTTTTTAACTAATTAGATTTTAAATGGTGCAGTAATTTTCATACTAAAACGAAAATAAATACACTAAAAAAACAAAACTTTTAAGGTGAATAAATTACCATGATGCAAAATTTTATATTAAAAGACACTTTAAAACTTGCACGAACTATATGTATCAAATTCTTTTCCACAATTAATTATAATAACTGCAGTTGACAGTAAAATAATTTCTTAAAAATAGGAATAATATTCATAAAGTCAAAATAATTTTTAACAATCTACATTAAGAAAAAAAATATAGAATTTTGTTTCAAAAACTCAAACAAAATGAAGTAATGAGTTATGATGTTAAAACTGTATCTGCTCTCTGTGGGTTGAATTTTCTTGAGGCACCATTAACTAAATGTTAAATATTATGCATAGTGTAATTCCCAAATGGATTTCCTCTGAAGTGAGAAAATCCCTAACATGAAATTACGGTTAGGTTGTAACAAGCCAAAGCATTTGTGAAAAACTTAATTTGGAAGGCTGGTCCATGTGCACCAACAAAGCTGATGACTAAATAACAATTAGAAGGATTTATCATTACATTTGTGAGTTTTGATTAACTAACATATTTGAGGTCTCATCCCAAGTGTCTTACTGAATTAGTCTTGTCATCTCACAATGACAAGAAGTGTGTGTGTGTGTGGGGGGTGATTTTTAGATCAATGAAAAATTCAAAAGAACTAAATAGTATAAATATCTATCAATCAAATAATACACAATTTAAATATAAAAAGACAAGAAATTATTACTAAACAAATACCAGATTTTGATTAAGAATTATAACAGAATTAAACAACAAATATAGAATTAAAAAAAACATTGACAAAAGATATTACAAGAAATGTGATATTTGTAGTCAGTCTAACAGCAAAAAGAGCTCTCTATACATTTGGCTAGCTTTTAAAATCAGCAATGAGATTTTTTTTATTTATTTAAAAATTTCTGAAAAATATAGATAGATGATAAATAAAAATATTCAAAGTCAAAATGGAATGCAGAAATCTAGTCTACTTAGAATAAAGAAGCTTTATATAAAACATCTTTTTTCTTATATTGTAATAACATCAAAATCCTTACTTTGTTATAAATGGTAAGAATTTCGACTCGTTCTCATGTACTTGCACACAAATGTATATGAATCTGTACACACACACACACACACACAGCAATTCAAGAAATCTGTCAAAATAACTTAAAAGTAAAAGAAAAAAAAAAAGATTCACTGGCTGTCTGAGAGGTATCTGATTACCATATCTCCATATAATGGATGTTAAGTACAAATGTAGAGAAGAACACAGATAACATTTAATCATCCAAAAACATATTTACTCAGAATACTGAAACTTACTTGAATTAATTAGACCACATTCAAGATGTACACATACAAATTCTTGTTCATTTCTACCAACTGATATTTTCATTAGTTTAATTTTGATCAAGAAATGATGGTCACATTTCAGGCTCTCAACAAAAAACGTCAACCAAATTTTATCAGAGCTAATTTTTAGAATTCTAAGTTTTACAAATGAAAATATCAAATGTGAAGTCTAAAGTTTCATTTGACAAAAGAATACATATTTTTGTTAGAAGATAAACAGTTATCTGTTTTATCACATTAAAACTTTCAAAAAGGATAAAGCTGAATTGGAAACATTTTTTGAAAATCACCATAATTATTTGATGAGAATGCATTTTAATACTCTATTACTTTCCCAGATTGTGTTTGTTTAAAAGATTAAAAGGTTTTTTGCAATGGTAAACCATGATTCATTATTGATAAATGTACAATACAATTTCAGTGTTTTGAAACCTTTAGAAAAGCTAAGGTGAAATTATGAACAAAATTCACCTTATTGTTGGCAAATTATTATTTTGTATTTGAAAATCTAAGTATATTTATACTGTTTTGAAAATCTTTCAATTGTAACTCTGAACCATAACTTTTATTTATGTTGAAATTCAAGCAGACAGGGTTGAAGAACGAACATCTTTTCCAGAAACCAAAATTCATTTTATTTTCTTTAAATGTGGAAGGCTCCTTGAAAACTTTTTTGCTCCCATTTTTTTAACATGAGTAAACTAAACACATGGAAGCCATTTATTTTCATTTGGAGGTGGGAAATGGGAGATGTATGAAGGTTTTCACACAAAGAAAAAACTAATGATATTAACCTCAGGAGCGTATCTGATTTATAAGTAGAGGATTGCCAATAATCCTTCATCTTCATATTCTCAATATTTAGAAGAATACAGAGGAAATTTATTCTAAAACTTATATCTTATTCAGAGATAGAACACCATCTTTTTTTTTATTTCTTATCCAGAGAAAAATGAATTTACAAACCTCAAGAACATATTTCATTCCTTTCTAAGTAGAAGCATGACAGTAAATTGTTTTTTTTTCTAAGTATTTATTTTCTAAGTGTATTGACAAAAGTAAAGAGGACTAATAGACAAGCTTATGAGATTTATATAGTTTCAAGGTCTTTTCAAAACATTAATAGCAAAAACATTTTTAGTATCTACATCCAAATAGATTATCAGCAGAAAACCAGTAAAATAATAAAGTAAAATGAGGGATAAAATCTGACAATACAAAAATACTTAAATACTTATTTCCTGTTTTACTGGAAGCCAGAGAGAGAGAGACACACACACACAATATATATATATATATATATATATATATATATATGAAGTGTTCCTATTGAGTTCTGTCCATTGCTTACTGTTTTGTGCGTAGCATACAATTTTCACACTGAAAGAAATAAGATTATATAAGGTTTGAAACTTACTCTACTAATAATAGCATTGAGCACTTTTTATAGACTTTTCTTACTTGTATTTATCCCGTTATCAATACTTTCTGCTCTACAATGTTTTTTTTTTTGCATTTCTATTTGCAACTAATAATATTTAACACTTCAACAGGATATCACATATTAAATAAACAATAAATAATATTATGAGAGATGAGCAGACAGAAAATAAAAATGATTATCATAGATCAAATAAATACAGCACACCTCAACCAATTAATCATTATGTTTGGATATGAACTTTAAATAAAAGAAGAAAGTCAGAAAAAAAATGATGATAAAAATTATCTAAGGTTTCTGATCATTTACATGAATATCAAAGTAATTATTCAATGACAATTTATATGTTTTAGATTCATTTAAATGGATTAGAGCCCAGTCAGTTAGGGCTGTAAAATATGCTGCAGAAGAGAAAGATCCTACCCCAATCATTGCCATTACTTCCAAGGCCACTCTCACCTGGAGTGGAGAATCTGTTAGGGTTCCATCTATAGGTCACATAGACCTATCAAACAATTTAACTGGGGCAAACTGGCAAACAAATGATCAGTATTAAACTGAATTATTGGTATTGGATAAGCAATACCTCAAAAACATTTAACTCTGTGCAAAGGAATGAATAATGTTGATTAGAATTATTAGTATTGAATAGCAATATTTGAAACCATTTAACTGTGTCCAAATAGAATGACTGGTGTTAGATAGCAATACTTGAAATCATTTAACTATATGCAAACAAAAATGTTACCTAAAATCTATTCATTTAGAAACCATATATAATATTTACATATAAACAAGATTTGGCAGTAAATAAGCCACAAGGGTTGATATGCCATAAATCACAACCAAATCAAATGGATTATTGATTGTGATGTTCAGCTTTGATAGTTGGTTTAAATTCCATTGACAGTTAATTTATGATAAAAATAAGTGGAAAGATGGATAAATCAGACACTTACAGAGGGTTTAGTAGCAGTGATATTTCATTCTTTATTCCAAGAGTTTAATGCAACAAAAACAAATGCTACCAAAGAATAGTATATATGTTTCTATTAGTAAATTATGATATCTCTAATTGATTTTTTAAAAACTTGAATACTCTTATTCTTTTTTACTACAGATCATAATTCAAAGAATAATGAATTCATAAATTCTGGAGAATGAACAGCAGCCTTAGGATTTTTGGCTTTCTCATCTTTTTTCCAAAGTTATTCTTTATAGTGTCAATATTACCAAATCAAAAATACATCTGAAATGATTTTATCACTTAGTTATACACATTTCTTTTGTTCAAACCAAACTATGTATACAATTTTATATAAAGAAAGTTGAATCTTTTGAATGATTAAGAGATAGATAAAATGATTCAACTAATTCTTTTCAAATACTTTACAAAAAAAAAAAAAAAAATTCTCTAATCAAAAGTTCTAATAGATTTACATTGATAATGTTAGAGATTATACTACAATTGAATTTATTATTTTTTAATGATCGATAAAGATAAACAAGAGAGTTATATAATATATTTTCAGTGATTTCATATTCTGAAAAGACCTGTACTTGAACATTTAATCTTTTAAAGATAAGAAACAAATATAAATAAAATCCTATCTCTTAAGATTTTAAGAGCACAAAGTACCTTTAAAAACATCATTTTGTGATGTCCAAAATATAATGGAATATAATCTTTACTGATTAATTTTATTTCTATTATACTATTTGTATACTGATTTGTGTATACTAATTTCTCATATTTGGTAGTTTTAGGAAAATATATATATATATATATATATATATATATATATATATATATATATATATGAAGAAAAGTAGAAAAAACTAAATAATTCCAAATTGAAGAATTTATTATGAAAGTCAACGTTGAACGTTTTGGTTAAAATAAACTCCTTCATGATTTTAAATTCATGAAAGTGTTGTTAAAATAGCTATTTTAACGACACTCTACACACATATATATACACACACACACACTCTCTCTCTCTCGCTCTCTCCCTCAGCCACAGGCAAGATGTAACATAAGGTCAACTTTTAAGCAGAGTAAAGCTGGTTTGAATTTAGAATGGTTGCCTAACCAAGGCTAAAGAACCAAGTTTTCCCTATTATTTACCCATAGCTGAGGGAAGAACAGATGGATTAATGTCTTTCCAAAGGGCATTAATAAAGTAAAGTGAAATGCAAACAGCCTCGTCCAATATTTGAACTTGGGTTGGTAATTCCATTTTCTACCATGATAACCATTATGCTAAGTGTGGCTTCTGTCTCTTTCTCTCTCTATATATATATATATATATTTGTGATTGTTCATTTGTAACTCTTCATGAAATTATACCTCAATTAACAGAAAAATACTTATCTTTTAACTGTTAGAAAAATATTTTATGTAAATGATATGTAGGAGTTTCTTTTCATTAAACAATATTCTCTAATATACTAGTATATATAGTTTATTGATAAATATAACTTATCTCCTCTAACACTGAGTGATATGAAAACTGACCTCTTGTCACTTCTTTCATATATGTTGGAAAGTTTACTCTATGCTCTCATTGTCACAAGATTAAATAAGAAGTCAATCTATATTTCAGCAATAAAGCATTGTTGTTATTCTCTACACAATAGCAGTGAAAAAGGTAAAAAGTGATTGATGCAAAAAAACAAACCCCAAGGCATGGATTGCAGAATGAGAACAGTCTACCCCCATGAACCAAATAAAGAGATAAGTTTTGAATTCCCAGAAGGTTACCAAGGATGACAGAAGACACCTGAAGAAGGCCACAGAGTACACCCACTGAAACATTGTGAGTATAGCAACCAAGATGAGAATAGCAGTTCGTAATGTGTAGGAAATAATAAGAATTATCAAAGCAGAAGAATTCCATAAGGTGTTCACAATAAAAAAAAAAACTAAAGACAACAACAAAGTGATAATAAAGAAAAGTAAAAAAATTTTCCAAGCTATAACTAAAAAAAAAAAAAGAAAGAAAAAGATTATCATTAATGAATTCCTATTAAATGTGGATAGAAATTAAGAGTGGAGTTTTCAAACAACCTGAAATTGCAAACAATCAAAAAGATATTTGAAAAAGGTGTTTATACTGGGGGCAAACTGATTGACCGATAATTGTCTTGAAAGAGAAAAATGTCAGCTGGGCACATCTATAGGTCAGAATAGGTAAAACGCTTCAATTACAATCATATAATTTGCAGAGGAAAATATAAACTGAATATCATAACCTTTGCATACTTGATACAAAGAAAAAAAAAACTTTAGAAAAGAACAAAGCAAAGAAAATGTGAAAATGAAAAGGTATTGAGAAATGTTTCCTTTTTTTCTTTTAAGAAAAATGTAAATCATAAAATATAAAGGACTATTATTAAGAATTGTTTGATTTTTTTATTTCTAGAACTGCATCGGTTTCTAACAGTTGAATATTTTAATACAAGGATTCTTTTATGTGAATAAGCAAGGTTAGCTGGTATTACCAAGAAAAGAATAGCCTTTAATATTAAGCAAAATTAAAGAAATAATAATGCAGACATAAATACATTATCTATTGTTAGTAATAAAATATCTTAAGCATATTAGAAGAGATTTTCTAATTCCAAATAATTATTAATTTTGAACTGATCATGAATAACTTATTTAGTTGTTGAAAAAGGACTAAGTCAGTAAAAGTTAAATTGAAGTGTGTAAATTACCAGGTAATCATCACCAATGGTTCACAAATCAAGTTGAAATAGAACAAAGATAATCGAAGATCATTTTTCTTTGATTAAACTCAAAAGAATATCAATGGTTTCTTTTTAAAGTTCATACTGTTTTTCATTGTTACATGCAAGTCAACTTTTACCTAAAGAAGTAAAAAATATAAAAAAAAATTTGAGCCTATTTTTGAGAGAATCTGTTTGTTAAATTTACATGTAAATTTGTAAGACTTGACTATAATTTATAATACTAGGTAAAATAAAAGAACAAACATGTTTTCCTTTAATCTAGTTTTCTTAGTATTACATAATTGAAAAAAATTTTTTAAATGGATATGTACACTGTGATGGAGATACTGCTGATATTATCGGGGTATTTCTGGGATACTTTGGTCTTAAAAACATATGTAACCCTAGGGTAATCATCTAAGGAAAGCTTTGTTGTAGGTACTACTGCTGCTTTCATGGCAGTAATTGTAAAAACTTGATTTCTCTTTATGTGGTCATTATATATAATAATCATGAGGAAAGTTTTATTCCTAAGAAAGAGCTTCATCTACTGAGGGGATTTATGATTATCTGATCATATACACTTTACTAAACGATTAATTTCAAACTCCAAGCAAAAAGATAAAACAGAAATATTTCAAAAAGATTTATCCTTCCAACAAAATCAAATTGAAAAACTGGTTTCATAAATAGTGAAGCAATATAAAAAAAATCATTTCATATAAAAAAATGTTATCAGAATTTAAGACATAAAATACACACATGCACACACACCCATATATATCAATACCCATAACAAGGTGGAAATAAATTTATAAGCCTAATGTGACTTGTTTTTGCTTTTCTTAAAGAAAAAAAAAAAAATCTCTCTATATATATATATATATAAAAACACATGAATATATACATATGGTTTGGTTTTAGGGTGTATCAACCATTGTAGGTGATTTAATACCAAATCCTGTTTAAACATGCACATTAAATATATGATTTGATAACATTTTTAAACGAACCTGAGTTCATATTTTTTTGCCCACAGTTAAAGGGTTTCAAGTACTGCTATGTAACATTAACAATCTAATGTCAGTCATTTGATTGCACACATTTAAATAGATAAACATATGTAAGAGATAACTTTGTTGGTAATTTAATTTTTAAATGAGTTAAAAATAATTTGTTTGTACACTAGTATTAATTTTGTTCATACACAGTTAAATGGTTTCAATTATTGCTACCTAACACTGATAATTCTATTCAATATTAATCACTGGCTTGCAGACAACGAAGTGGTTACAAGTACTGCGATTTAATGCTAAATGTTCTATTCAACATTACTCATTCTTTTGAACATAGTTAAATTATTTGAAGTATTCCTATATAGCACTAACAATTCAATTTAATATCAGTCACTTGTTTATACATAGATAAATGATCAAACAGTTCTATTTTAAACAATTCAATTTAGCATGTCATTTCTTGGCAAATCAGGGAGTATTCAATATTATCCAGGAAACTCGTTAGGGTATTTTTACCCCTCTGCAGATATGCAGTCGGTGTATTCAGCAGCCATAACCGATTGAGCTATATTACACACACATACATACATATATATATATATATGAATATAAATATAGAGACTCAAAATATTATTTATAAAAATAAAAACATCTATAGACAAACACACACATATACATATATATAAGTACAAACACATACTTATAGTGCACACACATATATATATATATATATATATATATGTATGTAAGTATACACACATATATGAACACACACAAAAAATATGTATAAACATATACATATACACACAAAAATAAATATGTATATATATATATATATATATATATATATATATATGTATGCACACACACATCTGGCTCAAGGTCTTGTTAATGGGGTATTATACCCCATTACAGAGAATATACACACACACACACACACACACATATATATGTGAATATATGCATATATATATTTGAATATATACAGATACATATGTACATATATATATATATGTGTATATGTATATATATTTGCACAGTCGGCTGGGGCTGTTAAATACAGTGACTGCTTCTCTGCAGACTGTCCTGTATGACACTAAACAATCTGATGGTGAGGTTCCAGTGATGATGGAGCTTTGGGCAATGCAGAGCACCCCTTCATTGCTATGGCTCCTAGGTCCACTCTGGCCGGGAAAGGTAGCATCTGATAGGGCCCTATTTGTGGGTTAAATAGAACTGTGTACTTATGCTAAACTGAAGTGTTTTAATTAGAACTGTTTGATTAAATTTAATAGCTTAAATACAAATGTTTTCGACAATTATACTGTACTTACATTTAAACAGCGTGCTTATGCTAAACTGAATTGTTTGAAATGGAACTGTTTTTGACATTGAAACTGTACTTACACTAAATTGAATTGTTTAATATAGAACTGTTTTGACATTTCATTGTGTGTAAACAAAATCTGTACTTATACTTAGCTGAATTAGAACTGTTTTGACAATTAAACTGTATACTCATGCTAAACTGAATTGTTTGAAATAGAGCCTACTACTTGCATACAAATAGATTAAATAACCAATAAAGGTTGATATGCCATAAAACCCAAACAACCAACCATATATATACATGAATATATACATATACATGTATATTTTGGCAGCATTTCTTCATTGATACATATTTGATTAAACATTTTTTGTCTACATATTTTTTTGTTAATCCTTTCGAATTGCCGTATTGAGCTTATGATATTCAGTGGGAATTGGTTGATAAATCTTCCAGAATTAGTTATTTCCCTAGTACTTTCTGCCCAAATTTGGGCCATCATCAGGGGAGGATGTATTACAAAAGTGATGTAACTTTTGTATGTACATTACAACTTTGTAAGAAGAGCATCTGTACTGTTGTATTGTGTAGCATTTACTTTTCAAATTTGTTTCTATAAATAGCATCAGTAGCTAAAGACATTTAAGTACATTAGCACTGGTTTCAAAATTAATTCTATTAAGTTTGGGTTGTATGATCCTAATATGTAGTGCTATTTATTTATTTTTTTTTACCAAAAGAAAAGAACTCTAAATATCTGGAACAATTTCGACCAATTTCGTTGATCAATGTAGAGGGGGAAATCTTTTTCAGAGTCATTGCTAAAGAATGATGAGGTTCATATTGAACAATAAATTTATCAATCTCTCAATTCAGAAAGCTGGAATTCCTGGTTTTCCAGGTTGCACCGAACATGCATCCATGTTGTGGGACCGAATAAAAGTGGTCCAAGATAATAAATCCGCCGAACTTCATGTCATTTGGTTAGAAAATGCATGTGGCTCACTAAGGCACCCACTTATTGAGAAAGCAATGGATTTCTTTTGGATCCCAGAAGACATTAGAAAGCTTATATCAGGATACTATAAATGTACATATATGAGATTTTCTAATGCTAAATATTCCACAAATTGGCAGAAATTGAATATTGACATAATGATGGGCTGTGTTAGCTCTCCATTAATTTTTTTTTGGTAATGGAGATGTTACTACGCAGTACTAAAGATACCACTTGTAAGAAAACAGTCCCATCTATGAAGGCTTTTATGGATGACGTGACTGTGATTTCAGAGTCGAAATTACACAGGGAAAAACTACTAAAACACCAACAGGAGCTTTTCAAGTGGGCAGTAATGAAGATAATATCTTCTATAAGCCACAGTCTATCCATAATCAAAGGAAAATGCCAAGAAATTAAATTTGCTATCGATAATAACATAATCCCCACAATACGCAAAAAAAGGTGTAAAAAGCCTTGGTCACTGCTATTCCCTTCCACTTACTGATCGTCACCAGTGGCAAGATCTTTTAAAACAATTGAAAGATGGATTACTCTCAATTGATAAATGTGACCTCATTTCAAAAGATAAACTGTGGCGTGTTTATTTTGGTTTAATCTCAAGATTAGCATAGCCCATGCAAATATATAAGGTATTGTGTTCAAGAATTGAAAAAATGGAGAGCTTAATCAGTAAGTTCCTAAAGAAATGGTTGGGAGTTCGTAAATCCTTAACAAACATGGCGTTATACAGTTCATCAACGAAGCTGAAGCTACCATCAAAGCCACTTGTTGAGGAATTTAAGTTAGGCAAAGC
>CAUZXS010000299.1:5000-62500 GCA_963585895.1 Sepioteuthis lessoniana | reverse complement strand
TCTATTTTTAATTTTTCTTAATATTGAGTTGAGTTCTTCTTGCATAAACTGTCCTAGTTGGATGTCAAGTTGATTATTAATAATTTTCATGATTGATTCGTGTGTAACTTTTGGAGGTTTTTCGAGTAAATTCTTGAAATGTTTCCACAGGTGTATTTGTTCTTCTTGGCTGGTGGCTTTCAATTTAGTTTTCGCTGTACTCTTCGTTCTGCTCACTTTGTTTACCATGCTATCCTAGATTGTTCATTTTCAACCGACTCTCTAATCTTATTGATCTGATTTTCTATGTATTCTGTTGGTTCTTTCAAGTATACGTTAGTTAATTCATTTTGCACCTTCTTAAATTTCTGAGCATTGATATTGGTTGGTTTCCTGCTATTGCATTGGGAAGCGGTTTTTACGTCTGCATGATTTTTTTCTAACCACTGATGTCTCCAATGGGACTCAAGGTTTAGCTCTTTGTTTAGTTGGTATGCATTCTGCTGCTGCTTCTAAGTGGGCATTGACGAAGTTCTCATCTTCCCCATTTGGAGTAGGTGTTTCTGATATCTCCTGAAGCACATTGAATTCAACATTTATTTATGTATATTTATCTCAAATATCCCTGTTGTTAAGCAACACACATACACATCTATACATGTTTTACATAAATACACACATATATATGTACAAATATATACTCACATATATATATATATATATGATACATACATTGAAACACATTTATATGTACACACACACACACACACACACACACACACATATATATATATATATATACTTGTGTGGGTGTGTGTCTTTTGGAGTGATTTTATATTTGGTTAATGGGTTTCAACCCTCTTGAGTGTGGTAATTAATAATACTCAACAATATCCATTTTGATTTTATTATATTCCAAAAAACCAATCTAAGTCTAGTATCACAGACTTTGAAGAACATTAATTTTGTATTAAAAAAAATTTCAAGTTAATTTATGGGTTATATTACATATGAATAATAAGTAGATATACCTATCATTGGGCGTTGCACACATACATCTTGAAAAAGTACAGAGATGAAAAAAACAACACAATCTTCAGAGGATGATTTTATTTGTAGAAATATTTGCCTACCTAAAAAGTTTCTATTTTTAGACCTTTATCAGAGCATTTCACTTATTAAATAAAATGAAATGAAAAGGATGGGGAAGTTTTGAAAATAGTCTATTTCAGTTAGTAGCATTTTTTTAAAGATTTGTGTGAATGTTTTAAAACTTTATCTTTTTCAATTGAATTGATAATTTAAATACCATGATGAAGGTTTAAAACCTGAAATGTTAAATGTTGACAAATATTTCTACAAACAAAATCCTCCTCTGAATACCTTTTCATCTATGTACACTTTTTATACAGTAGGATTTATTTCCAGGTTTTCCCAATTACACATACATTATTGTAAGCATACACGTAAATTTCACAAAATATGCAAACAAACACATTGTGTTCAATACTTAATGTAGAAATAAATAATCATCAATAACTTAATCTACAACTATATATGCAAGAGCTATAAGACAAGATACACTATACTATATACATACGTCTCAGTGTAAATATATGCAAACTAAGTGAGAGGGTGACGATTCACCTATAACAGCTAAATTTGTCAATTAGTGAAGAGACTTAAATGTTGCTGTTGCTGCTTAAAAAATAAATTTTTTTTTTTCTGATTGGCAAGGACAGCATCTTATGTAGAAATATGTTGGGATTTTATGAATTAAGTACTTATCTCGACTGCCACATCTTTTACAGAATCTCTTCATTTGTTGCATCAATTTTTATTTTTCAATTTTTCCTTTTAAAATATAGCCACAAAATGATTAAGTGATGGCTCTATCATTTGGATCAGGCATTTGCCTATTTACATTCTCAAATTTCCAGAAAATAAAATAAGAACAATGAAGAAAACATGAATAGATAAATATTGATGGTAAGAACAACAAAATAAGGAAAAATCTGCATAGAAGTTCCAGGATCCATATGTCTGACAAAATAGATGTGAGTTATATATGGACATAATGAAGAATATGTAACACCTTTGCCCAAAGAGTAACTAGCTGAGCCTTCTATAGCTGCAGGCACTTAAATAAGAAGCTTACATGAAGAGAGATGCATTAAGAAGTAGTCTAAGTTCATTTTTTTTTCTAAACTTTTAAGAGTTGAGTGCACCATAAACAAAGATTTTAGGAGCAAGCTTTCACTTTTCTAATGGTTGGAAAATTTATTCAAAAACAGTTATATTACATGTATATGGGGTAAAAGAAAAAAAGGAGAGACAAGTCAATTGTTTAAGATTTGAACAAAATCAAACAAAAGAATTGTTTGAAGTAATGAATTGCCTGACCTTTTGTATGGATGAGATATCTGACATTTTATACAGAAATCACAGTTGAATGATTGATTGCCAATTTGACAAGGAATCCTTTTAACAGCTATTTCCTCTGTGTGTGTGTGTGTGTGTGTGTGTGTGTGTGTGTGTGTGTGTGTGTGTGTGTGTTTTCCTGGACATATTTTTGCAAATGTTTCAATTGATATTCTTTCTGATTATCATTCATTAGTGACTTAGCCAATAAATGTATAAGAAATTGAGATTTTTCATTATTTCAGTAACAGAAAAGAAAAATGAAATTAGAGGAATTGAATAGACAGGTTTTTGTTTTTGTTTTTTACTAAAGTGATTTCATCACTCATAGTTTTCATTTTTTTTTTTTTTTACCTAATTCATTATGAAGGCATCAAATTTTCAAAATAAGAGTTATTACAATTCAAATAAGAAAAAGGGAACTGGTTAGACAAATTGAATATGTTTTCAGAAATCATCATCAGGATGTTCCAACAGCACTGATTCCTTTGACTCTCTCTCTCTCTCTCTCTCTCTCTCTTGCCATTTGTCCCTATTGGTCACCATCCTTGGTAAATCCTCCAGAGAGTATTTAGTGTCAGCACAGAGCTAATGAATGTAAATTTTGGCTGGTTGACCAACACTGGTGTGTCCATGTATAAGAGTCCAAAAGAGAACATTGCTTCTGAGTTTGTCCTAACTTATCCAGCATATCTTGCTCATCTTACTTGGATGGATCGTAAAATGAAAGGTAAGTGGCTACACAGATGCTGTTTTGTAGGGTGCTGCTTCCAAGATTTCTCAAAACAGCACGCAGCACCCTTGTGCAGTTGTCATAGAGCTTTTTCTCTAAGCATTTTGTCCAAGTAGTGCAGCCATACAGTAGTAGTGACATAGTTACATCTTGGAAAAAATGATTTTTTTTTCAGAAATAGTTATATAAAATTCTTTAAAGAGTAAATACCTTCAGCTGGTACAGATAGTTCTTTTGGCAAGAAGCACATTTGATTTATAATATAGTAAGATATTGCCACCCAAAATTTAAAGAGTTAACAAAACGAAAAAGCATGCAACTATAAAATATATAAACTTCTAATGTCAATTAGTTGAGGAGAATGCTTTAAAAATGATGATCAGATATTAAGACTTGCTATAGCGTTAAGCCTCTGCTTACAACTGTGTATATGTTCATACAAGATTTTTTTTCTCCTAAGTCAGTTTTCTTAATTTAGATTCAACAGTTTATGCCTACAATAATTTAGGTGTATAATGTATGTCAGAATTTTTATCAAATTCATCTTAGAGTTTTTAAATATATATTTTGTAATAAATTCTGGTTTCATTTTCTTTGTTTAATGTCATGTCAACTTTTGTGGGTAATTTAATGCCAAAGCCATCCTTGTAGAAGGACAGTAGTAGTGCTATTCAACTCATAGCTCAGGGGTGGAGATAAGAGAGTGCATACCTTCCCTAAGGGTATTGGTCCCAAAGTGAACATAATAGCACAACTAGAGTTCAAATTCACTTACAACATTGCTGCAGTCGACGACATTAGCCACCACACCACGAGGACTCACTTTTGATAAATTCTGCAAGCTATCTTGACAGAACAGTTCAATAATGTTAAATATTTGAGGAAACAAAGTAAGTAATTTATAAAGCCTTCAGATTATTATTTTTATGTCTTGAAACAACTGAATAATTTTTTTTTCTAACTTTGATGAACTTTTGTCCCATATCTTTAATACAAATGGTAATTTCAAAATATGTTCAACAATCATTCAAGAGGGGGTGTCCTTATGGTGTAATGGTTAAAGGGATGGACTAAGGAATCATAGTAAGTGAGTTCAAACTCTAGTTGTGTGCGATTACATTCACTTTTGGACGATTACCCTCGGGGAAAGATATGAACCACCCTTACCTCCCAGCTATGGGTTAAATAGTACCACTAATGTTCTTCTAGAAAGATAATTTTCACATCAAATGACCTATGAAGGTTGATATGCCATTAAAAAAAATTAAGAAAGAATCATTCAAGGAAGATATATTTTTCCTTGATTTATAAAAATAAAATTTCCTCTTGATAAGAACATTTCTTTATAGAATATCATTGTGAATTCATAAAAAGATAATATATAAATAAGATCAAAAACAGAATTAGCACTCTTGAAATATTAATCTATTTGGAAATTTGCAAATTAATTCTAAAATGAAAAGAAAACATTGCACACATAAATATGATTAGCTCTGCTTTCTATTCAATCAAATTAATCTTAAATTCAATTAACCTTGGTTGATATCTATTTAGATAAACCTTAATAACAAATATTTATTTTCTGATAATAAATTATCAAATAAGAATTAAGTATTGGAAGAAATGCATGCAAAAGATAATTGGTGATTCTTAATAAACACTTGAACAGATTAAAACCAGGCTTTTGGAAATTAAACATTTTTTAAAAATTATTTTGTGATGTAGGTTAAGATAAATATATGTGAGTGGTAAACCTTCAATGATTATTCTGAATTGAAATTATTGTAATTATGAGGATTAAAACCATAAGAAAAGACATTGAATTAAATAAATGTTATTACCTTTTGTGCAGTCAAAAAGCTTAATGGAAAATTCACTAGCATGAAATAAGAATTTGATTTTAAATAATAATAAAATCAATAATATTCAACCATTGCCATATTTGGTGTTTCTGAAGCAGAAGTTTATCAAAATTTAACCTTTAAATTTCTACACATACAAAAACAGCTTACTTTATTTTTAGATGTAAAACAAGAACAATTTTTCAATGCACCCAAGTTGAATATCATTTAAGTGGAGTGAGTTTTATGACAAGATTTTAATCTTCAGCTTTTTCTGTGGATAGAGGAGAATTGGGAGTCTAAAACAGCCCACACAATTACTTAAAAATCAGTCTTTTGATATGTTATAATTCTGGCATATGAAGTTGGGTATTGTTCCTTTAGTAAAAACAAAATTATTAAAAAATATATCAAGTATATTGTACAGCTAAGGTAGCTGTGCAGTGTATTTTACAGAAAGTAACATACTTTAACACAATAATATGGGTAGAATAGAATCATATAATGTTCCTGTTTAAAATTGTGGACTTTTATGGCAGTTAGTCAAGATAATTAAATAACAATTAAAAAACAATAATTCATGGAAATTAGTTACAATAGGGTAACAAATTAAGAACTTAAATGACAGAGCCAGAAAGCTGGGACATCATTAATTTGATCATAAAACTAATAACTTTTGACATAAAACAATATATACCAACACCTACAACTCATGCAGAGTGCAGTAGGTTGCTCAGTAACACATAACAGTATTGAAATTAGAGAGGCCAATCAGGTTATCACAACCTTTTGGTGAGATGACTCTGGTATTCAAGACTTATCAACTGACTGAGATTTTCTCTGTGTGTCTATGGAAGTAGCTAATAAACAATCAGAAGTGATGATGAAGTATCTTCAAAAATTAGAGAGCTCAATCAGGTTATCAAGCTTTTGGCTTGATGACACTGCTATACAAGACTTATCAACTGTGTGTCTGTGAAAGTAGCTAATAAACAATCAGAAGTGATGATGAAGTATCTTCAAAAATTAGAGAGCTCAATCAGGTTATCAAGCTTTTGGCTTGATGACACTGCTATACAAGACTTATCAACTGTGTGTCTGTGAAAGTAGCTAATAAACAATCAGAAGTGATGATGAAGTATCTTCAAAAATTAGAGAGCTCAATCAGGTTATCAACCTTTTGGCTTGATGACACTGCTATACAAGACTTATCAACTGTGTGTCTGTGAAAGTAGCTAATAAACAATCAGAAGTGATGGTGAAGAATCTTCAAAAGAGTTTCCATTATGCAGAACAAATAGAAAAATAGGTTAATTGTGAAAATGGATCTAAGAATAGAATAGTTCTTAAAAGAATTCTTACTTATCTACAGAACACTTGCAGGTGAGGTAAGTTAAAAAAAAATTCTCAAGAATACTTTGGTAAGGTTACTTTATTATTGTGGTTATCAAACTATGAATATAGAGGATTTTAACAGAAGTCCCTATTTCAGTAATTTTTAGTCTTACTTAATCATCATGATAAATATAATAATTATAATTTTCTAACACTTTAAGGTTTAATGAATCACAAAAAGTTTAAACTGACAGATATGAAGTAAAGTCTTTTAATATGGTTCCAATTATAAAAACAAATGTAAATAAAAATATGGAAAGATAGAATGGATTTGTTTTTTATTACCCACTTTTAATTATGAAGCTGACATAGATAAACAATATGGTGTTGAAATATATACAAATAACTCATTATAACTTGGAGTGTCATAACTGACCACTCAAAATATCTTTTAAAAAAATGAATAAAATAGATATATTTATAACTTTAAAAAGTAAAATGTTTTTGAAAATACTGAATACTTCAAAACACTATCATTACTTTACAATTATTCATTCATTTTCAATTTTTGGAGGTTTCAACTCACAAAAATCTAGATATTGGAATATTTCAGTATTATTTTTAACCCTTTTTTTAACACATACATCTGACTTGTATCTATTAATAGAAGTCAAATATAAAAAAGCAAAAAAAAAAAAAAAATGATTTTTATAAAAACAAAAAATAGAAAAACAAATCAAAGATCATCTCTTTTATAAGATTTTCTGACCTACAGAGAAAGTGGGTTAGACTACATAAGCACTTAGTAATTTATTGCTTGAAAAAGGAAATAAATAAGCATATTCAAGTAATTTTTAGAGCTTAATTAATCAAATAGTTTTTTTTTGTCTTTAATGCTATTAAAAAAGAGAAAACAGGTAAGAAATAAACTGTTGGGATAACAAACCTCACTAAATGAATGGTTCCTAAAATTATCCATTAGTTTCCAACTGCTTTTTTAAAATTTTTGGTTAATATTTAACTTAATGATATAAATAAAGATATCAAATGATTATAGAAAACTAAGAATTAAAACAATTTGGAAACACTCATGATAATATCCAATAAAATCCAATTTTACTGCTTTGTTTGTAGAATATTTGTTTCTCTAAGTTTTAAATATGAATTTGAATATTGATATTCTATGTGTGGACTAAAAACAAACTCACTGAAAATTTATTGTAATGTCGGAGTTAAGAAAATTGCATTATCAATATGTACCTTGTCGTCCTGAAGTAACAACAACTTAATACATCTCCTTTGATATTTGACTATTTAGGAAAAAATGATTGATTTAATTCTCCACTGATAATGTGCAATGAATTGGCAATATTGGTCCACATTACTTCATATAAATCAAATAAGAATTAAAGTTCGCTATTGATAACGAGTGTGTCCTAAAGCTTTATATATATATATATATATATATATGTATATGTATATATATATATATATATATATATCCTGAAAATTTGTATTCACATATTCATGCTTTGAAGGAAGTGTAGATATCATGTGCAATAAATTAATATGAGAAAGAAAAAAAGGGCATTTACTACAATCAAATGGAAATTTGCATTTTCTAAGTAAATTCAATGGAATGAATCCTAAATCCAGCACCTTCAACAGGATTTTAGGTCTTAGAACCATGATCTACAAATAAGCATGTCATTTTATAATTATATAACACACACACCTATACGTGTCTACATGTCTGTTGGTGTGTACTCTAAATGAGAATAAATTAATCAAATTTGACAATCCTATCAAGAGAAAACATTTTTAAAAAGATAACATTTCTTTTAAAATTTAATGATAAATGGAATTTAAAAGGGAAAACTTCAACTTTATTTCCAATCATTTCGTTTTGGTATGGTCGATAAGTTTTCAGAATTTCTTTAAATAATAATCATGATAAAGAGAAAAAAATATAGAAAAATAGATCAACTATATCATTGTATGAAAAACTTTCAAATATTCATAAACCATTTATAACCATCCAATATTATTGATTAAGAAAACCAATTAAAATAATTTAAGTAGAGATTAAATTTCATTTAAATCAAATTGTCCAGACACTGAATGTACATTTAGAAAAATATTAATGAAGTAAAACAACAAAAATCAAGTCCTTCAATTTGAATGTTATTTATTGGTTGAAAAAATATCAAAACACACCTAATTTGTTCCTTATATATATATATATATATATATATATATATATATATATATAAAATCATTGTTTTGAAATCAAGTTGTAATGAATTTAATAAAAAATAAAAGTAAACTTTCATATAATTCAATCTAATCTCAGTTACAGATCAACAAAAAAAATTAAAGATTTGCATCATTTTCAAAACAGAAAACTTTAATAATGACGCTGTAAAGTTTCCAAATGATACAAAATCAGGTACAATTGTTACAGCTTAAAAATGAAAAAAAAAACCCTGTGAAATTATAAAGTGAAAAGTATTCCTTTTATAATGTCTCAAGTAAATATTCTTAAGGATTTTGATATTTTCATTATAAGATTAATCTAAAGTCTAATAATTTTATTTGTATCATATGTCCATGATAGTTCTTGAAAAAAAGTGTAAAATCTGTAACCCTCTCCTCTCAAAAACAAACAATGATAAAACAGTTTGAAGAATCAAGTTGAATGGATGTGTATATTTCTTTATGGAACTATGCTTAGGAGCAATCTTGCAAATATTTAATCAGAAAAATGCTTATGATAAATGACAATTTAAAAGCTAGAAATTAATATTCTGAAAATTCATTTATGAACAGACCAGTCAACATGACTATACAGTTGGCACTAGACAACAGAAAACTGATCAGTCATTTGATGTGAAAATGATTTGTTTTATCTTCAGGTTTTATAACCGAAATCCATTTATCTCTGATCAAGGTGTCAGTCATATAGAGTTGAGGTTTCCCCACAGGAACAAAAAAGTGAAATATGATTCATTTAAAGTAAGAGGTAAAATTATTTTCACAAGATTTTAATCTATATATAATGACCTCCAGCATAGGTTGTAATAGATCTTTGAATTTTGCATTAAAAAAAAAACAAAACAAAAAAATGTATAAAATATTCTCCACATTTTTATTTGTAGCAGAGAAAAAGTACAACGGAATCAGTCTGGTTTCTAATGACTCTTGAAATCAGCTGAGAGATAGAGAAACTAACAAGCTAAGTCCCAAGTGTTGGCCTCTAGCACTTGTGCGGTTTAGAAACATTCTCTTTAGGGAAATGAAAGAAGGTTCTTGGCATGAAGAAAGTTTTTATTTAGTTAATTTTTCTTTTTTTTTTTATAACTTAGTTTTTATAAAGATCAAGAACAAATGCAAATTATGACAAGCTTATTTTGATTACACTGAAGAATACATTCATTTATCACAAGTTCAAATATAATTTAAATATTGCACAAAAATTCTTATTTTCTCTCTTCTTCACAAAGTTTCCTATTTATCCTTTTGGCTGAACCACAGTTTAATTTATCTCTTGTGTATGGGTGTGGAAAACATTTATTGAATTATGAAAAAAAACAAAAACTTATGAACAAAAATTAATCCCATTCTAATCAATGAAATACAGTCTACATCATGAATATATTTTTAAAGTTTAAAATGTATACAATGAAATGAAGACGATATCTAGTATACATGAATTATGAAAATACATTTTTTGGTTATTTAAGTCATGAAAACATTCTTTCAGAGGAATTGTAAAACTTTGCTCTCTCTCCTACAAAATTGCCCTATTGTCAGGGTTTAGAATACACTGACTGTATCCTAGTCAGAGGATACAGACCATCCCCACCAATAAAAAGGGGTGTCCTGAGTATGACACTAAACTGCATCTAATGGTGAGGCTCCAGTTCTGGAGATCTAGAGAGTGTGGAGTACTCCTTCATCGCTTATACTCCCAGGTCCACTGACCTGAAGTAGTAGTACATGTTAGGGTTCTAGCTTTGGGTCAAATAGTTTTGTTTGCAAATTATTTGTATTAAACAGGAATACTTGATAACATATAACCATGTGCAAAAACTTAAGAAACTACAGAAAAAATAAAAATGTATAATGTATGCAATTCCCTAACCTCTGGGCATAACATAAACTCACACAGGTTGACATGCCATTAGAATCTATCAATCAGTCTACAGAACTAGCTCAAACTAGTTTAATAATTCTATTTGCAGCAATAATCCATATACATTTTCACTAATAATACTTAAATTTTTATAGTAAGAGAGTGAGTAATGTATTGATGAATATAACATGATAAAAACTTAACAGTGTAATATATCCAAATTGTATACTTTACAAAACCTTTTTTTTTTTCAACACTTTTTATAAATGAAGTCTATTTTCTATCCTTTTACATTAAGTTTAGAAAGCCTTGTTTTAAAATCAGAAATCGCCAATAAAACCTAAACAAAACTAAATTTTTACGTTTGTAAATTATCTTCTAGCTTACTTCAATCAATATCTTTTCTCAGCAACAATAAAGACAATAGACTAAACAGCTAATTTGCATTCTTCTAATAAATGAAAGAATAGTTGAGATATATGGCACAGTGTAGAGTTTCAAACATTTTAACTCCATCACTCACTAAGTCAATACAAGTGTCAGCTGAAATTTTAGATTTATATTATCATTTGTTAAAACTTTTTTTTTTCAACTTATAAGTGTTGGCTTATTAACAAAGTTATGCTGGTGTTCACAATTCAACTTCTTCAAGGATTAAAAAAGAAAATTTGACATTCTATTTCAATATCTGTCAGTTGAATTTTCAATTTTTAAAAATGTCTTTCTTTTGTGTTTTTTAAACCACAAATACTCAAATAATAACGTTTACATTTTATTCAGAATTATCTCCCAAATACTCTCAGATTTTCTAAGTGTACCAATACATGAACTGTAATGGGGTCTAAAATACTAATGTAAGATCTAAATGACCATTCACAGGCTCAATTTTGTTCTAAAAGTATCAAGATATCAACATTAAGTAAATTTGAGAAATGGAATTTAACATAATACCAATATAAAAGACCCTAATCTTGAAAAAAGGAAGCCTTGCAAATATTTGACATTAGAGTATTACTTTTCTCTATAAGTAACTGAAATCATGGCTTTGGATGTTCAAGGATTGGAACAGATGTGTTCAAAATCTTACAAAATTATTTAAAAGTCAAAACAATTTAAGTGCATTCAGATGAATTACAAGCCTTTCAAAGATTTCCCCTTTTCTCAAATATTGAAAAGTTAGCTCCTCTAATCAGTTTTAAATGTTTTACTTCAAGTTTCATTTTAACATATGTAATTTTAGTTTATAACATCTTAATTAAAAAAAAAATTGCATTCTATTTAAAATTGATCAGAACAAAACATTATTGCAATAACTGCTTTGATTTAATTTTTACTTCTATCAAACACAATCTGATTTGTAAATAAAATATCTTATCACTATATTTTTCTTAATTCAAAAGCATAGTATCACTTAAACGAAAGATGCATAAAGTTTTTACTTAACAATGTCTAATATTGTAACAAAAGGAATGACTGATGGATTTTAAGGGCATGTCAATCTGTCTAAGGTTATTTTAGAGAATTGCATTGAACATTATTAACACATCCAACCACTTAAGAGTCAGAGTGAACTTGGGAGTAATGGTAATGAAAAGGTACTCCCTATAGATCTTCACAATAAAAGCATTACCATCAGATACAGTTTCATGTCATCCTAAAGACACCTTTATTGAAGGATTTTAACCCTCTGGAATAGTGTCAGTGTATTTTAAGCCACACCATTAGATCAGTATAACCAAAGTTGTTTGTTACATAGCATCTAATTTCTATGACATCATTTTTATGTAAAAAGAAACAAAAAAAGAAATTTAGATTTTAGTACCACAAGTAATACACTGATCACAATGATTCTATTTTATTGACATTCTGAATAAATTCAATTCCAATTTGAAAACTTAAAAATGTGCTAATTTCATGCTTTATTATTTTTTAACAATCAATGATAATGAATTCAATATATACCTCTAGTTTTGTATGTTAAGGATGTGAAAAAGATCCAAAAAGGCTGTATTTGATGAAATATAAGCCGTCCTTCTTATTTCCTAAACTAATTTCAGCAGGGAATAAAAACAAAAAAAAAAAAAAAAAAAAAAACATCTACAATAGCCAGGGCTAAATATTAGCTTTAAAAAGGGTCTTGCTTTTCAATAGAAGATACAGGATAATATTTTTTCTAAAGAAAAAATAAGCAATGTCTGAAATGCTGCTAAATATAGTAAACCTTGACAAAATACCTGTTGCTGCATGACCCATATAGATACTGCTGAACCAGAAAATTATGTTCATATCACAATTTACAAGTAAACTGATGAGTTATATTGCATCAAGTTGATTTAATTATAGTTCTAGTATATGAGTTAGTAATGAAACTATTATGATTATCATACTGCACTAATTAGTCCAGATAAATTATGCCCCCCATAGAATTACAGTGCTTGAATTATTCAAGAGTAATTTTCTGATGAGGATATTTTAATCATCACTGAAAGTTTGATTCTTATTCTACACATCATTTGTATTCAACTTTTACTGTTCTAATTGTTATACTTCATAACACTCTTCAGGTAGAGAGAGAGAGAGAGATTTTTTTTCTTTAAACCCAAACAAATTGAGATTGTAATTTTGAGGAAGCAGAAGCTTTGAAATATAACCTTTGTTTAAATGAATTATTAATAGTATGCCATTAACAAGATGAAAGAAGATCAATGATTGAATATTACGATACTGCAAAATATTTTCTTTATCAAGTTAGCACAAATTTGGAAAAAAATTAACAAAGATTAGATTTAAGGTTTCAAAATTCTACCATGTGGTTTCGACAATGATCTAGTAGAAAAAGGTTGATTAGGTGCTTCGAGTTATCTGGTGGTGGCGAGTTCAATTCCTGGATCAGGCAGTGAAAGTCATATCCTCTGGTTCAGTGGACAAAGCAAAGCAACAGAAAAAGCAATCAACTATATTAGATATCTTCTGAGCATGGAGAGCAGAATAAATCTATTCTTATGGATTGAAGAAAGATTTTAATTTGAAATTCCCAGAAATATTACCAAATATGACAAATGCTGAAACTTAGTGACTATAAACAAATCAAGATTAGAATAGAAATTAGCAAAAATTAGGTTTAAATATCTCATCAACACTAAAGATACAATGAATTTTGTTCAATATAATTACATTCTGGTGTACTAAAGAACAAACCTTGGTTCAATCTATAGTTAAGTAATCAAAGAAATATTGAACATAAAAGAAAGTCTTAACTGTATTTAGATTGTACACTCAATTGCAGTGCAAACTATCAGATTATAAACTTCAGATCTTGGCAAGTGTTAACTTTAAATAGAATTAAACATTTTCTACAATGTTTCAGAACTCTATAATAGATTAAGTTAGATAAAAATGATAACATTTACATTTATTCAAAGAACAAATAATATTGAGGAGTGAATTATAAAGGAAAAGGACAAAAAATGGTTTTTTAAATCAAAATTTATTTTGTAAATTTGTATTATATACCCCCCCAACCAAACAAAGAAAAACAGCATAACCACAGAATTCAGAAGAAAGTTATGTAGTTATTCAAAATTTTAAATGTGTTGAGAGAAAATCATGTCATTTAGAAGCTTCTGGCATAATTACTGCTGCTGGCTTAAGTGTCAAAAAACAAAGTAAAAAATAATTTATTTTATTAAAAGAAAAAAAAAAAAAGTTTGGATATTCTAAAGTTACAGTTTATATAATAAGAATCAGACCAAATCCGAGCCCCACAGTTATTTGATAGACAATGTAAAAACAAGAAATTGTAATAGTATTTACAAACTCAAGAGAAAAGACAAAATGCTTTTTCTTTGGTGGTCAAACAAAAATAATTATCCAATTCCTAAAACCTAACTGATACCTCTATCCGTTCTATTCAATTATATTAACAAGATTATTATCACACCAATTATTTCTTATAAACCAATAAAAGCAAAATTATGATTTATAACAACCTATTATTGTCTGCAGATATAGTTTTCTTTTTTAGTGTCCATCTTTTAAGTCTTAACTTAAACAAGTTTCAATGAATAGATTTATTTATTCTTACTTTTCTATCATAAAAATGTGTCTGCCTAGACATAAGGAAATAAAAGCAATTAGTTCTCTATGTAGTAAGTAATAAGAAATAGATATTAAGTTTGCTAAACATTACCCATGTCCATGTGTATATCTGGTAAATGAAACCATAAAACCTATTCAACATATGTAACATCTCAAAATTAACTAATAAAATGTGAACACAAATTATTTGCTACAAATTCATAACCTAATTAGTAAAAATTCATTAATGAAAAAAGTGATAACAAATCTTAAATGTGAAAATAATTAGCAGAGATATGAAAAAATATAAATACAAAATCAAACTTGATCAGATAAAGAATGTAGAACTTTTTAAGTCTTTAATGTTATTACCAATAAGGAAAATGTGTCCTTACAAAATGTGCTAATATTGCTGTAAAAACTTATTAAAAACTAAAACATTTTTAATATGAAATAGACAAAACATATCAATGCAATTTTAAAATGAAACAATCTTATTTTACAAAGTTTAGTTATATAAGATTATTCAATTTTGCCTCTACACTAACATTTTCTTCTTTAGAATCTTAAGTGTTTACATCATCAATATTTTTCTTACTGGTCCGGTTTTCTTTAATATTTTTTTAAAAGTCATTTATAACTTCTAGATAAATTATTTTCTTAGCATTTGAATAAAAATACTGATATCTATAATGATACTTGCATGGCTGAAGATATCTTTAAATGTATTGCAATAATTTAAACAACTTGCAGGAAGTATTTTTTGTTAAAATTTTAATTTTCAAGAGATTTCATAAAATGAGATAAAGAAAAGTGATGGATTTAAATTTATTTTCACAACCCCCACTTTTTTTTTTTTTTTACACAAAATACTCTTTTCATAAATAACTATGTATTTTTAGTAGATTTTTAAAATCAGATTGTCTTTCACCAAAATTTTCTCGATTACATCACACTATTTAATACAGTGTAAAAATCTTTTCAAACACAAGTATCCCCCATTTGATATAATGGGAAAACATAGTTTTTATGTCATCATTTTCTGCAAACTTTTTTTGTATAAATGGCATAAAAATTATGATAAAATTAACTTATATATACAAATTTTGGGTGATTTTCTGTCACACAACACTATTTTGTCAAAAAATGCTTGGACAACTTTTTTTAATATCCCATTAGATCACATGAAAAAAGTTGAATTTCATGACTTTGTATAATAGAAAATGTTAAAATTCTCACAAGACAACACAGATCATTAAAATTAGTTAAGCTTTACCAAAGATTTTATGAAATTAATCCTTGCTATGTGCAAAAAGCCAAATTACTATTATTAAAAGCACTATATTCCTGCACATGTCCATTAATACATTTTTTCAAGTGATGTTAAGAAATACTAAAAAAATATGGAAATAAAAGTATTCTATCATAGATTGTGCATTTCTATATTCAGAAAATTGAGAGAAATTCAGATTTTTACTTTAATAGTCAATTTTTATATCATGGTTAACCTTGACAATGTTTTCATGATCTTACTAACATTACTTACACATAATTCACCAGATATGTTTAGCATTTATAGTTCAATGATCTGATCATAACAAGGTGACTTATGACTGGTGATTAGATTGAGTTCATTTAGTTATTTTATGAATTCCAAAATGTATGAACAGTGAAACATTAAAAATATTGAAAAATATATTTTTTCTGTTTTTATAAAACATCTACACAACAGTAACATTTTAATTTATCTTACCTTTCAAATTATCAATCTACTGTTAAAAACTGCAATTTTTATTTTTTAATGGTAGTTAATTTTCAATAGTTAATTCTCATAACACAAGAAGTATGTTACGAAAATTAACTCACTTTATACATTCACCTAAACACTCTATACTCAGCAATTACTCTTTACCTCACTAAAATCAATAAAGACTTAGAAGTCTAAGTACATGAGGAACAAGAAAACAATATACTGGGCAACCATTTAAAAGTTAAGAGAGAAACTAATAAATATTTTTAAAAAAAACTTTCAGAGAAATTTTGATGTATAATTCAGTGGAAGTTCTTAAAAATCATTTTTAGTACATCAACTAAAGCAGAGGATGATTGTTTTTTTAAACATGAATCTAAAATTTTAATAGAATATTCTTGAAAACAGATTGTCACTGAATTGTGAATAACAATTTGTCTTATACCAATTTGCAATATATTATTGGATATCCTTTGATGATAACTTTTTTGCAATTTATTTGATTCATTCCTGAAGACTTATTCTTGTAATTGTATGATTTTGATAGTGGATCTCCTCAAAGTTGACAGAAGCTTTGTGGCCACCAATGCATCTGAACTATGGCATTTTCTAACTCCTAACATGATTTTCCAATAATTTACTCATACAAAAAGGAACTATTGTTTACCTTACTATAACACTGTTGTATTTAAAAAAAAATATTTCATTGTTATAATTCTTTTCTAAAAAATCTAATATTGATAGAAAGATATCTAAGAACATTATTATGAACTATTAAATTAAAATTTTGCATATGGCATCAACGTAAGAAACTAAAAATACTGATACCTATCTTTAAAGAAACTAACTTAAAAACAATTATAATCAATGCATTTCAAGTGATTGTTCAATGTCAACATTGGATTTTGCAAATATCTCAACGAAGTAAATGTATTTTGTAGGATGTCCATTATAAGAAATTTACATTGGTGCAATATGATAATCAAAATGAAGCAAAGTGATAAAATTTAAGAAATAAATACTCAGGCTGTTTTTACAGATTTCAAAATATCTTAATTATAACACAAGTATATGCTTTCAAGCATTATATCTCTAAAGTAAAAATCTCATTTAAAATCATCTTTTACTGTTAAAGTCAAAATATGATAATTTACAACTTGAGTCAAGTAATGACATGATTGTCCCTGCTGGATCTAAAAGATGACTTCAGCCTTGAGCCTGAACCCATAGCCTTTGTCTATCCTACAAGGAGTTATAAGACTACTTATGATGATACTAATCGACATGATATAAAAAATATCTATGTAACAAGATTATATAAAAAGTAATCTTATTCAAATAAGAAAATGAAAAATACAATAAAAAAATCATGAATACAATAATCTTATAATAATTAATACAGAATTAATTACAAACATGATTATATTTACAATAATCATTACTGTTGTATAAAAATGATATGTTTATAAATATATGAATTTAGATTAGTTATATTTATCCAATTTCATGACTGATAATAAAAAAAAGTATTTCTCCCGACTCATTGTTAAGTGTGTATAAATTCTAAATCGAATACAATTTCTTTTTGTTTTATTTTAGAAACTGGAAATCTAATAGTCTAACAACAAAGTTGAAAACAAAGAAACAAATGCATTTGATACAAGATCTCCCCATTCCGAAACCACTTAGTAATAAATATGTTTGATATCAGGTTGTGGAATAGAAAGAAACATGCCAATAAATAATACCATTTCACTTGGATAATGGAAAAATGTTTTGCAGACTTTGCTTCTTTGAACAATGTGCAGAGAACAAAAAAGAGATTTTCATTATCATATATTTTGGTTGACTTGTCATTGAATATTCATGTTGTGGTGCTGTTTGGATAAATCTGCTTAATTGCTTCCACTTTGATGATTTGTATCTATGTATTGATCACTTCACTAATGTTTCTGATTATTTAATCAGCATTTCAGATAAACACACACACACAAACACACGGATGCTTATTGAAAGATAAGAATAAATTTGAAAAGATCAATAGATTCACAACAGCTAATACTGCTAACCTATGGATAATATAAGTAATCATGAACAAAATACATACTGTGATAGATAAATATGCTTACTTATAGTAAGATAATATAAAAAGTGAGAGAGATAAGCAGATAAAAAAAACACTATCTGGGCCAATTCAAAATTAAAATTAGAATTCAAAGCAATAAAATCAAAACAATCAACTAACATGAAAGTATATATATATATATATATATATATATATATATATATATATGACAGACAGAGAGAAAATAGCTAAGTCAAGTAAAATTTTCAATTATTCTTCTGGGTGGTTGGCTTGATCTGTTAGTGGAATTAATTTTTCAACAACCAACTGATTTGATGCTTGGTTTTTTGTTTCTCAACACTTATGAGTTGTTCTTCAAAGCATGAATAATCTTCGATTAAAAACAACTATTACATTTATTTCAATACAACAAAACTGATGACATATGATTCATAGTATTGTTTCAAATATAAATGAAAATAAAACCATATACACTACAAAAATGAAGCAAATAAAAGAAAAGAATCATTATGTAATTTTTTTTAGATAAAGATTATTTTGATTTCTCCAAAAATTTATGATCAGCAAATTTTTCCAGTTGTCCCACAGAGGAATAATTTTGCATTATGTTATGGAAAAAAAAGAAAAGACAAAAAAAGACATCATCTACAGTTGAAGAAAAACTGTTCATTTTTCAACAAAACAATCAATATATACACACCTGCTTAAAGGTTTAGCACCATCCATTTTTTCCTGCTAGATTCACAAAATGCTCTAATGGATTTTTGCCAATACTAAATGCAAAATCCTTATGTACAGGTAAAAAAAAAAAAACATGATATCATACAGAAAAAAAAAATATTTCAATGGCAACTTTGTAAGGAAGGCACAATTTAGGATACAATGCTGTCAGAAATAAGAATGGTTCTGTAATACTTATCATTATACTGTACATAGTTGCAGTTATAAACAAAATAAAAACATTTGCACATTCTTGGGCTTGGACACAAAAATGATATCAATATTTGATACAACCACCATTCACATGAATGACACTTTCCAAATATTTCCTCATATTGTTTTTATTAAGCTTTTGATTTTCATGAGGAATATAGTACCATTCTTCCAGGACTGTCCATGTAAATTCTTCAAGTGGTTCAACAGAATAGATCCTTTCTTGCAATTTATGGCTCAAAATGTTTCACAAATGTTCATCAGAGTTAATATCAAGGCTTCTGGCAGGTCACAGAGAAATATAAATGGCACTACATAGCAGATTTCCCCTAACTGCTCATGCTCTATGGGGTCAGGCATTGTCATTTATGAATATAGGGCATGATATCTGTGGAGAAGCATCAAAATCAAGTACAATGACAATTTGGGGGGTTTGATCTTCATTCTTTTGGCTGTTGAAGTATCTTCCAATATTATAAAATCAAGCTTGCAGTCATACAAGCAGCTACCTAAGATCCTAACTGAACCACCAATAGATGGGACCCCTTGTTGGTATTGATGATATACAGTTATCCTATTGTGCCATATTCAAGCTCTGCAATCAGTCACATGCATTAGAAACCAACTCTCAACAGATCAGTGTAACCTCTTTCAAGAATGCATGTTACAACCAATCCAGCCATTGCACCACTAAATATGCTGGCATATATCTTGAAGTGGTCATCTGATAGGACATTGTGAAGCAAGATCACTAGTCTTTAGATGATCTGGAGTTTATATGCCAATGGTATGGAAAAAAAAAAAAAACTTGTTTTCATCATCTGTTTTTTATGTGCTTTGGCACGAGATGACTGATTACTGTATAGCTCATATTGAGTTGCCTTCCAATTTGTTTACAGAACAACTTAGTACTATGCTTCCCAATATCTGCCAATGTTGATCATCACCAATTCTTAGCCTCAGCATTACATTATGTTCAACGTGCAAAGTATCTCACATAGTCCAACACACTCTCATAAACTGTAACAGGTTTAGACAAATTCTCCTAAACATTTCCAGACAAACAACTTAAAGGTCCTCTTTAAAAACATCAAACTTGAAAAAATCTTGAGCTTTCTAAAAGAAACCAACCTCTTCATAGAAATCTAACCAAAATAATTAAACATAATAAAAATCCATACCCTAAATCCTAAAACATGCACAAGACAAAATTAATCCAACCCTTCAGGCATTAAATGACTCACAGGAGTTGATATGCCTTAAAAAGAAAAAAAAATACATATTTGAGTTTAGATTAGAAAAACTGCTGTCGAGGGAAAGTCATCACACTAGGAAGCGTTTTTTTTTTAAGTCAAAGTTAAACAGTGAATTCATATGAGAATACAATGTATTTCAAAACTGTCATGATGCAAGCAGAATGCATGGTATTGCACTTCCTTTTGTCTTCCACATGATAACCATGCAAACAGCATTGTATTTCATTGCAATAATTAATGTTTCTAAAATTATTTGGTGATAAATTAGATGAAGCTGGGTTTTGGAGTGGAATAAAATAAAGATGATATCAAAAATTTATATTTCCTATCAGCATTAAAAATTAACTAAAAGAATACAATATCATTTGAGCTAACCTTTTTTGTACATCTAATTTCTTAACAACTTTAACAGACTCAATACATAACTATATTGATGTTTCTAAATGCCTTTTTCCTAGATTGTCACAGAAAAGAAATTAAGTAATTGCAGTAAAAATTAAGAGCTGTAAAGATTAGATATTTTTGGGATATAACTTTAACGAGACAATATCAAAAAAAAAAAAAAATCAAATTTTTTCTTTTGTATTGAAAAACCCTGTTAAAACAAAGTCTACAAACATTTCAAACAATTTTTTTAGATAAAAATAAAACAAAAAATTTTTTTTTTTTAAATATCAAATATTTCAAGATTAGATTTTTTATTCTTCAAATAAATATCTTTTAAGGTACCTTTTTGTTAAAAATGTATTCTATCATTTTTAATTTAAACAAGTACAAAGCTATTTGATTTGATTGTATTTGTAATTGTTAATTTTCTTGTTTGATCTCTTTAAATTATTACTATATATATATATATATATATATATATATATGTTTACTAAAATATTAAAGCTGATTAATTCCAACTTGATCTTAGTTTTGAAAACTTTATTACAACTACAAAACAAGTCACTTTCAGCATTTTCATTTTGCAGAAATTAGAGTTTAAAAGTTTTTATATTCTTAAGTCTTTGAGAAAGCAACCTTTCTTTGGTCATTTGGACTAGCTGACCTGTCTAAGAAGTTAGAAGCAATAGATTGACCAGAGGAATTCTGACTATCTGTCTACTTGGAAATGTGACAAGAAATATAAATTTCAACAGATCTTCAGTAAACACAGCTATTTCATCCCTAAGATTACGTTGACAGGTCAAAATCTGAAACCATATATTCTATTAAGAGTGCTTGCTCTGTGTACGCATGAGAGAGTTCTTCATCAGGCAGACACACAAAGTCAGTGCTGAGAGCTGTATTTAACAGGATGTACATCTCCAAGAGTCCAAATAGTACAATATACATCTATCCATTTGTCAGTTCTGTCCTAAATGCCGTCAAGGAGATATCAACTGCTCACCTAAGTACCAAATAGTGCCTGACTTATACCACTATCCTGTTTGCCACAGATATGGGGGATCAGAATCTAAATATATTGAGAAGTGAACTTATTAGCAAGAAATGCAGAAGCAAGAGCATTTGAAAAGATATATATGGGTGAGTATACATGCACATATAGGTTTGAAAGTATATTAAATGTACATATATTTACGTACAATATGTGCATTTCTTTCTTTCTTTTCAGTATTAATATCTTATAAGTACTGTAAACTTTATAAGTATATAGCAATTTTTAACAAAGTTTAAAATCTAACTTTTCCTAAATAATAGATAAAAAGAAACTAACAAAGTACTTAGTCAGAAATGCAGTGAAATAACTGTACTTGCATTTGTGTTACTTAGCATTTTGGTTCCATGGATTTTACAAGTTGGTTAGGGCTCGATTTGTATTTTCTGCCAAGTTTGAAAATTAGATTTTGATCAAGTGAGTGTGCAATAACAAATTTAAATTCAAAAATCTTTCAACCCTCAGTTTATCACCAAGTCAAACCTTAACAGGACATTTTTACTTGAATATCATATCTGTATTTGTGCTTTGAAAGATAACAATAACATTGTAGATTATCACAGCTGAAAGTCTGTTCTTTATGGATCAATATAATTATTCCTACAGATTTCTTTAGAGGAGATAAAAAAAACTCAAATTCTTGAACAAGGCAAAGAACTTCTTTTGAGTACTTCTAAAACCTACAATATTTACAGAATCCCTTACTTTTATTTCTAAAGCTTCCAAGACAAATTCTTTTTTAACATATAAGATTGACACAAAAAGTCATCTAGAATTAGAATAGATTACTTTAAATGTATAATTCTTGAAGCATATTTTACTTGATATAATGCCAGTAAATAGATAACTACTTTTACATAAAAATATTTTGTGTGTCTTGTTAAATGCATATTTGTTCTGACATTCATTTTAAGATTTAACATTAACTATAAATAAAAGCATGGAAGTTTTTTAGATTTTGAGTTATGAAGCAATTTACATAATACAAAGGATTCTAATAATTCCATGAATAAATGAATAAAAACACTACATTTCAACCATTTTTTATATAACACAAAGAACATCAACATTTCATGAGTAAATGTATTAAAAACTGGTTAGATATAAAAATTGATAATATTTGAATATATTTATTTTCAAATCAAAGTTTTGAAATTCTATTTTTTTTTTTTTTTTGCACTAAATTGAAAGTTGACCAAACAGCAAAACTATTGTCAAAATAAAAAAAAAAAGAAAAAGGAAAAGTAAAAACTAACAACTCTTAAAAATCCTTTCTTTTTAGCAATGGCAGTCACCTTTCTTTATGAAAGATTCTTTGTACATTTACAAGTTGAAGAAATTTCATAAAATTTGTTTTATGTAATTGCAAAAATATCATGGACTTTACAAGATTCTTAAATCTTAAAGCTCTACCATTAAATCACATTCAGAAAAATACAAATATTCAACTTAAGCATTGGTCAATAGCATTCCAAAGTGTTTGGGACATTACCTCTTTTGCTTGTGGGAGGTGCTGGTCTCCCACTGTGGAAATTAACAGTAATCCCTTATCATATATGTGTTGAAGCTTCCTTGATATCTAGTTTCTATCACCAAAATATCTTGATAGAATCTTTCTTCATACTCATCACTTATCTAGCCCAGTTTATGATGGGGAAAAAAAAATCAAGATGAGAATGCAAGAAGAGAATTTTAAGAGAAATTCCACAACCCATTTGCAGATAGACTTTTAGCATGTTATTTACTAATTCAACATCATCTTCAGCTCTATGGTTCTCAAGGAAGTACAACCAATACAAATGCCTCCAATACAAATGGCAAGAAGTTATAAATTATTTTACCACATTACCATTATATTCAGTGTTAATATATCATATATCATATTGGGGGTTCTAAAATGCACTTGAAACCTTTGCAAATTAAGTTATATTTCCAACTATATTATATAATTGGATACTGTGTATAACTTAAAATTCTGACATGCTGGTAATATTTTGACTTTAGATTTGGAATCAGTATCCACCATAAAGTCTAAAATATGTTTTCATCCCAATAGCAAAATCTTTGTAGATTACTCAAACAGTTATTTACTAATCCAAAATTTGATTAAGAAGTCATTTTTGTCATGTATATTCAAATCATTGAAAATAGAATATTTTAAAACATTGAAATAGGAAAAAAAATTAAACTGACTTAACTTTATAAATGAGGCCAGATAAGAAATCTGCTCTGAGCATGAGTTTTCCAATATTGTTTCAGGTGTATATAAGAAAATCTGAGACAGGTCTTTAAGCCTGACTTCCTAAGTAACAAGAGAAATGCAGAAAGAGAGTAAAGACACTTTATTGAAGACAAACACATGTGATGACAGCTTCAAAGCTGAAAAACTGAGGGTTCAGTATCAAGCCAGAACTAAGAGAACAAATTATTGACACATGGTTTACTCATATTTCAAACAGTTAATCCATATGCAAACAGTCTTGGCCACAAATTAGATGCAAGTAAATTTACAAAATACTGTAGAAACATAAATCTCCACACATGAGAGGCACTGCAAAATAGACTTCTTTATTTCATTGTGGGAATAATAAATTCATCAAGCTTTCAAAAAGTATATTTGTATTTGATGAACACATAACTTACAATAAATACTTATCAAATTTCAGATATGGGCTATTCAGTTTTAGTTGTTTATTTTAGTAGGGAGGGGTTATCAAAACAATATATGAACAAAGAAAGAAATGAAATCAAATAAAAATACTACCAAAAATCCTGAAGAATAACTTTCCATAATTTAACATACAGAAATTTTCTATTTTTCTTGTTTTGATTATATATATCTTCAGTAAGAAACTTGAGTAATATTTTTATAATTATAGCATTTATAATCAGATACAATGCACTTACAGATATTTTTGTCACTGTTCAAAATTTAAACCTGATCTTTTTATCAAATTTTCCAATATAATAGTACTCAAATTTAAAAAAAAAATATTAGAGGTTCTTTAGTCAGTTAAGATTTTTATTGGAATTTTATCTTTTATTTGACATTTGTTTTTAATAAAATTCAGAAAATCCAAAGTACAAATATTAAAGAAAAAAAAAAAATAAAAAAAAATCAACATATCATTTTACATCATCGAGATATAAAAAATGAGTTTCTGGTATATAGATACAGCTACAGTTGGTCCAAATTAGCAATGGTAATAACAAATGCCTTTTGAAGATTTCAAACTATTTTAGTAATTAAAATTAATTTGGAAAGAATGTCTATATTACATAAATAACACTGAAAAATTCAATAATAAAAACAATTAAATTTCTTATAGAATAAGCTTTAAAAAAACTCAATCCACTTGTCAATTCTTAGAAATCACTTTTTAAATTATTCTAATTTGCAACCTTATGTTTCAGCAAAGTATAATTTTATTATCATGAACTTATAACATTATCATAGTATTAGGTTGCATTTCTTTTTTTGGGGGGTGATGATTAACTTTCCCTCTTTCTAGTTAGATATTTTTTCTTTAGTGTGTGTGTGTATATATATAAAAATATAAATAAAACTATATATCTTTTGAAGGTCAGAATTTTCCATTGTAGAATTTTAATTTCAGATTTCGATATGACCAGAAAATAGCAAATTTATTTTTCTTGAAATGGAAATTATTATCTGAAACTATTTTATTATTATTATTATTGATGACGGTGATGATGATGTAAGAGTTAAAATGAATTTCACATCAAGATATAGGCAAGTTAAGTATTTTGAAAGAAAAAACTTTTTCAATTTATTTTCATTAAATGAATTTAAACAGCATTTGTCATTTAATATAATTTACATTTATCTTATATTTTTTATCAAAATAAAATGCACATGATGGGCTTATCTTCTGAATAATGGTGTTCTTACTAGTATTTTAAACAGGCTATGTTTCATTTTTTTCTAAATGACTTCAAAATTGATAGCCGACTTGAAATTTCCAAGAAATAACGGACATGAATAGAAATCATTAAAAAAGAAAAAAAAAGGAAAACAATAAATTGAAAGAGATTGATTAAAGTGCACTCAAGTTGCTACAAACATTATTGAATAACAGATTTTGTCTGATAAGAAATAATATTCCTTTAGTCTTTAACTATGTGAAAATGTTGAATTTAGTTGCTCACTGATAGTTGCTTGCTTGGTTTTTAGTTTGCCCTTCTCTGTTGCATTGATTAAAAAATTGAAAACAAAACCAAAAGAGTTATACATGGCCACCACCATTTAGCTTTAGAATGAAATGGACAATGCAATTAAACAAGTCTTTGATCAATATAACACTGACCCAATGATTGACCAAAACAGCCTCAATTTATTTCATTTGTTAGAGGAAGTGGGAAAGAAGAGGGCAAGTGAAAACGGAGGTCAAATTTAAGCTTGTTATGTGATGTATGATGTCCTATTAGTGACAAGAGAGGAATGCAGCAGTGTCTATTTAGAATAATATTACTAGAAAACAATTTTCCACTGTTCTTTATTTTATTTTATAGTCCACAAAATATATTTAAGGTGCATAAATATTCCATTCATATAATTCAGATTAATTTCATAAGTTTGGCTATTATTTGGTTGCTGTTTTTTTTCATAATAATAATAATAATAATAACGATGATGTTTGTTCTGAATGCAACAACAGTTCAAAAAACATGAAAAGCATTTGTGAGGATTAAAAGATTCTTCATAATTTTTTTCAAAAGATGATTAACTTAATAAGCATACAGATCACTGAAAGAGGTCGGCCATAGCTGGAATGGATTTCCAGTTGAACTAACGAATTGTACTGCTAACAAACATTTTAAACAATTCATTACATGCTCGGCTAAAAGTTTGGCACTCCTTCACAGAGTACCAAGAGAAAGGCCTTAGTTCAGAGTAGTTTGTTTCCAAATAGCAGCTATCATTTACAAATCAATTCATCTCCTAGCTAGGGACTTTGTTTTTTTTATTTTTTAGCTTTCTCCCCTTTTTATCTTTTTAAATGGAAATTTAAACATTGCAATCGCTTAATAAATAGTTGTGTTTATTTATATTAGTTTGCAGGCTATTAAAGATCAAAGTTAACCTTGGTTTTACTTCAAAATGTTATTTTTCCTTTTTGAAGATGAATTAATTGCTTTTTATTTTTGAGTTAATTCATTTCATGAAAATAAAAATATTTTCAAATTCATGTGATTTAAAGAATTTTTGTGTTGCGATATGAAAAGACAAAATTATTGAAAGCATTCAAAGTAATAAACCACATTTACAGAGTTTTGGAAACTTTGGTTTCCAAAATATTATGCTTTTTGGTTTTTTTTTTTTTAAAGGCTAAACTCACTTCGTATAGCAAGTGAAAACAATTGGATAACTTTTTCAATACAAAATCTTCATTTTATATCCAATGAATCTAGCATAACTAAGTTTTGCTGACTACATTTCTGAGTAGATGAAACAAAAATTACATGACATCACCTAGCTATTAGTTAGATATGTACTAAATTTATCTGAGACAAAAATAAAGCCACAAATGTCAAATACTCAATAAATGTCAAAATACTCAACTCAGTGTAGTTTGGTTTAATTTACTTATTTATTTAATGGCATATCAACTCCTTATGGTTAATTTAATGTGAACATTTGATTCATACGTGATTGTAATCATATCTATATTTTCAATATTCCATTCCATTTTTTAAACTGCAGTTTTTTGTGCATATGTCTGTAATCATTTGATTATATACTGTTATAAATCAAAGGAGAGAGTTCCCCATGGCGTTGTGGCTGGAGTGCGGTATTGAAGTAAACAAGCTCAAACTCTACTGGCGCTATTACGTTCACTTTCAGACTAATACCCTAAAGAAAGATATGAACTCGCCCCCCCAGCAATGGGTTAAATAATATCACTGCTGTTCTTCTACAATGACAGCTTTGGCATTAAATAACCCACAATGTTTGATACGGCATTAAAAAAGAAACCAAACCAAAGTTATACATCAAGCATTCCAATCTAATACAAATAATTTACACTCAGTTTTATGGTTTCAAGTATTCCTATCTAATACTAATAATTTATACACAATTATATGGTTTCAAGTATTCCTATCTAATACTAATCATTTATACACAGTGATATGGTTTTAAGTATTCCTATCTAATACTAATAATTTATACACAATTATATGCTTTCAAGTAACTATTTCAATTTAATAATCATCCTTTATACACAGTTATAATGTGTCAAGTATTCCTATCTAATACAATTTCAAAATAGACCTATTTAACCCATAGATGAGATCCTAACAGGTACTACCACTCCCAGTTAAAGTGGGTCTGGAAGTAATGGCCATAAAGGAGTGACTCCACACTTACCAGAGCTTCAGACATGAAGCCTCACCACCGGTTGGAGTTTAGCATCATAACTAGGATAACCCTTTAGCAGGTACTTACCACTTCAGCAAAAGATGAAGTTGGCCATTTCTAAGCACAGCAAACAAGGTTACACTATAGTAGTTATAGCCTGTAAGATTAGCTTGAGAAAAACTACTCCCTTGTGAGACACTTTCAGTTCATGCACAACATCTAAGCAAAAATCAAGCAGGATTAATTCTTAGAAATGTCACTCATATACTATTTTACAAATATTAAAACATCTTTTAAAAGTAAGCAACACATTCCCAATAATTTACCTTTAAAAATACATTAAAGAAAACATTTATCTTGTCAAGAAAACAATAACTACATGTTCATTAATACAAGAATAATGTTTCATATACCAAAATAAGAAAAAAAATTTAAAAACCATTCCATATAAAAAAAAAAAAAAGAATTGTACATCTATTTTAATAAGAATATTGCAAAAGTGTTGTGCTCAATCCTATTTTTCCAGTGCTCTCTATGGCAAATAACCCAAAATAGGCTTACTTTATAACTCGTAAAAATGAAAATAAAACAGAAATACAATTAGAGGATACTTATCTTTCAAATTATATCATCACAATCCAACATAACAATTTGAAATAATAATCTATTTTAACATTTTCTTAAGTTTTTAGCCACTTCTACCCACTAATTTCATTTGTAATTTACATTAACTATGAATGACAGCAATTAGCAATAAAATCAAGTTTGTAGGCTTCCACTAAGGAAAATTTTTACATTTTAGATCTTGTCATCAACAAAAGAGTCCAATTTTGTTAACAGTTCTGATTCAGAATCAATTTAAAACATGTTGGATTTATTCTCATTGTTTTTCAAGGGTCTTATTTCTATAAAAGAAAGAAGCCAATTATAATTTAAAACAAAATATACACTAAAAATATTATTTAAAATTTCTCTTTATGGAGGTTTATTCTTTTTTATCCATTGAATCATTTTTGTGCATAAGCAAAGAATTTTGAGTATAATGAGTCAAAAAAGCTTAAGTATTTTTTATTCCTTAACTTGAAATATTTAATGGATTTTCATCACCTTTAGCTCTACGAGAAAATTTTTTAAGCAATTGTTAATTTTTCAAAAAGGGTTAAGAGTTCATTTTCATTTAATCAGATATTCTGAAAAAATGTTTCATAATCAACACTTTTTAAGTTCATATGTACTATTTTTATTTGGTCTTATAAAAAGAGGAAAAAAGTTCCTTTCAGCAAGACCAGTTGATATCCTTCACAATTTTTTAAATTTCAAATATGCTTTTATGATGCTAAATATAAGTAAATTTTCAATTTATGATAAGAACGTAGAAACGTTTTAAAAGATCCAATATTAAACGTATCAAGTTTAACAAAAAACGTTTTAATAATATTAGAGTAAGATAAGCATGTTTTCTTTATTTATATTGTCATTTAATTTTACTATCAAAAGGTTCTGACTTATTAGGAATAGAATTGAAACATTGTGCTATCCTAAGGCTATAAAAGGAGATTGTGTAGAATATCTTGAAATTCAATATAGGAAGATATGAGAAGTAGTTTTGTGTTTATGAATATTAATAAAAATCTTTTTAAATATAATTATATTCATTTCTTGTTAAAATTTGTGCTCAAGGGAGGTAAAGGGAGAAATACAATATTTCTCAATTGAGAATCATTTTCTAATATAATGTGAAGAAAAAGATGATTTAAAAAGTTAAGAGATTTTTAAGTGATAATTTCTTAATTACCAAATTCAAGTCAATAATTATTAAGAAAATGGATCTATTTATATAGGTCTAGCATAGATTAAAGTAAATTGTTTCTGAAAAAAGCAGTTATTTTTTATGACATTCAGAGAGCTGTTACATCTACGTATAAATATAGCTAATTTTGATTCTAAGTAGAATTTTATTTACTAATGAAGGTTAGATTTGTCAAGAAAATTTTTTCAATTAATTCATAGAGACCTCACCTTTCAAGGACAACCATCATTCCTAAACTACCTTTAAACTTTATATTGTTTACTCACACTGTAATTTACATCTATTTCATTCAGTTTTGTTTCATTTTAAATTTAACAACTGCCAAACTTTTGTGCATATAATATTTCTTAGAAACAATAATTATATTTTTAAAATTATGAAAACGAATAAATAAATAACAAAACAGTAATACATTTTTACCTCAAAGAAAAAAATAACAGGAAAGTGAATTTTGAAACAGCAATTGCAAAATTCCTGATAAAATAATCATGAAAATGTTACTTTCCTCAATTCTAATGGAAAGTCAACAAATCTTCTAAGTTCTGAGTGCAAACATTCAACAATTAATATATGAAAATACAGATTAACTGCCTTTTAATATAAGTGATATAAAAAGCAGAAAATTTTCCAAGTTCAAGGATCCACACAGCAATAATCAATAAGGGATACTGAGATCAAAGAATAGACAATTCATGAACTCTTATATTGGTAAATGAGAAGAAAATATTGCATTGCTATTAATAATAATAAAATATAATGATTATAAAAGCTGATGATATGGCTTTAATGAAAAATCCTATTCACAGTATATTAATCATTTTAATTAAAACCTTATTAAATTAACAAAGGTAAAATTGATCTTTACTATGAGAGTTTTTTTTAAGTTTAGGATTTCAGCTGATTTTTAAATTATAATCTTTTATTCACTAAATATCTTAATTTGTCTGTCTGTTTATCATAGCATTACTAAATAACAGTTAGAATTATGCCCCTCCAATTTTCTAATATCAGTTTGCTAATAGGACCAGAAATCACTGTTTTAGCATAATCAGTTTTTGAAAATTTCAAAACTTTTAAAGTCTTTACTTTTACAATCTAAATATAATGCTAAAATGAACCCTTACTTTGTGCCTGTTTAGATTTTTAGAAAATGAGGATATCTGAAATCTTAGGAAATCCCTTCAAAATACTTAAATATGGTCCAAAAATTTATGTTGGTGATGATTTTCAATAAATAGGAGCTGTTCACAAAGAATCAAAACTGAAGCTCTATTTACAAAGGCAAAAAACAATGACTGTAACATTAATTTTATTCAACATTCTTATTCCATTGGCCTAAGCACTTCCGAAACTCCACTTTTTCTATGAAGCTGCACTGTTGTATTTCTTTGAATATCCTCCATGCTCTCAAATTTTACCATTGAGATGACTTTTTAGTTTAAAAATCAAGAAAAAAATCTGGTAAATATAGAATGTGCATTATTTGTATAATTCAGACCATTCAAAAGAATTAACTTAAAATCTAAAAAAATAGGTTTTCAGCTAGTTTACATAATAGGGATGCAAAGAAAAATGTATTTAAAAATTGTCTGCTTTAATTGTCTTTTCAAGATTTTCATTGATAAGATATAAAGAATAAATCCAGGTGGATAATTTCAAGAGACAACAATAAAAGAAATTGTCTTAGAAATACAAAAATATTTAGAACTGGCATTTACAGAAGAAACAACAAATGAAACTATTCAACAATAAGTTCTATATCTTTATGATTCTTAAAATGTAAATAGGCACTGAATAGGAAAGCAATTCTGCTAACAAAGTTTGAAACTAGAGAAATAGACTATCACTATCACAAGATTAGTGATCTAAGAAAACAACAGCTGATTATACACACACAATCATTATATATTTTAATGCTAACCAAAATTTTAACAGTACAAATTAGCATGAAACGTTTTATTTCCAAACGAATAAATAGACCTTAAAACAAAATGATAAAAACAAAAAACTAAACAGGGTTAATCATTGAGATGAGTGAGAAAGAATTGTAATTTCTATAGTATTAAAAAATATAGTAAATTTACATCAGCCAAAATAATTGTTTATCAGCACTAACAGTAAATGCTACAAATGAGAAACAAAAGCAAACATATGCAAGTATTTGCATATGAATTTTTCTAAATAAAGCCTTCAAAGTTTTCTCAAATCAGAGTTTATGGTAATTCTACAGATTATTTTTAAGCTCAAGTTAGAAAATTAATCCTTTCATTTTTCAATGCACTGCTCATATAGATCAAACAAGTTTCTTTCTTTGAAACATCTTAGTTTCTAAGTGAACTAGTAACTAAAGTAGACTATAATATTTGATACTATTATTAACAACTACCTGAAAACATTTATCCACAATTTGAAAGTTTCTTGAATTATTACTTTTTTTCACTGACCTTTTTGTCTTGTACACAAATGTAGACATTACAAAATAAAAGATGTATGGGACTTTTAATTCACTTGGTTCAATGGAAACAACATCTTTTCATTTTAGGGTCACTTTGTTAATAAATCATGTATAATAATGAGCTTGGTCACCATTTGCTGGAGAATGAAACTATTTATAATCATATGACAAAAATATCAATGATTAAATTATAAAATTATATGATTCAATCAAATGTTAAAATGTAAGTAAAATCAAAAACTGTTTCAATAGGTATAAAAATGTTGATATAGTTTTGTTAGGTAGATTTCATTGTATATTCATATCAAATAACAGGAAAACAGTTATACAAAGCAGTATAATAAAATAAAAAAAATCAATTTCACCATTAAACTTTCTTTTGGAGAGTGATTTTTTTTTGTATTTTTTAAGGTTAATAATACTTTGCAAAATCAGTTCATTGACAAGAAGCTTCAATGGCAAACTTGCTGACAAGTGTCATGAGAAAATAGAGAAAGTAAATAAATTTTTTTAAGGCAAAAGCTTGTAAGTTGAAGAGGAAAAAGAGAAATGAATAGTTATATTAAAACTGTTGCTGTATATACAAATGCTTCTGTGTTTATAGGGAACATATTTCAAAGACTGTGCTCTAAATCTTATAAGAATCTCATCATTTCAGTCTCTTAAAGTTGCAAGACATGCTGGGCACTACTGGCGAAGGAAGGACAAACTCATAAGCAATGTTCTCCAATGGACTCCTACACATGGGAACGTAAGTGTTAGCTCACTAGCAAAAACTTACATTCATCTGCTCTGTGAGGACACTGGATGCCGTCTAGAGGAGTTATCAAGAGTGATGGGCAATAGGAGTAGAGAGAGTTAAGGGAAGCCATACTGTCAGCATATTTCGATGATGTTAAGTCTGGGTGGGCTGATGAAATATTACATAAAAATGTTCTTTGTTTAAAGTCATTTTCTTACTTTTCTTATGATAATAGCAGGATCAATCCCAACTAAAATTTTATACTTTTCCCCGTCAACTAAGGTAAAAAGAATTGATATACATAGTACAATATAAGCAATATCTTTGTTGTTATGCTCACAAAATTGATTTCATCGGTTTGTTTTTTTCGTTTAATAGCATATCGACCTTCGTGGGTTATTTAATGCCAAACCATCCCCGTAGAACAGTATTGGTACTATTTAACCCATAGCTGGTCAAGATAAAAGGGTTTATATTTTTCCCAAAGGTATTAGTCTGAAAGTGAACATAATAACGTAACTGAAGTTTGAACTCACTAACTACGATGTAGAGTACAGAACGTTAGCTACTACACCATGGGGACTTTTTTCATCGATTTAATGCAACCTTCACTAAAACAATAAGAATTAAGAAAAAAAGAAAAGAAAAACAATGACCATTGATAATTTTTCTAAATCATATAAAAGTAGATATACAATTGAAATGAAAAATCTGCATAACTGATAACGTATCAGAAAACAGATTTTGCAAATTAACAACTATATTGCACTGATGTATTGTTATTTTTGTTCAGGTAAAATTTCCTGGTGTCTATTCAGTCATGTTTTTTGGCTTTTTTTTTTCTTCAAAAGATTAAAACCCAACTATTTTGAATGATGAATAATAGATAATGATTGCAAAAATATTCACTCAGATTCAGTTTCAATTTTTTTTTTTTTTTTGCATCATGACATGATATTCTTACATATATTTTACTTATATTTTGTTTAATTAAAAAAAAAAAAAAAAAATTCAGAGGCTCCCAGCAGCTTTTTACTTTTGACAGGACACTAAATGTGATGTCGTGACCATTATTGAATTACAGAATTATATCCCAACTCAACCTGTTGTTTGTAAATTATTACTAGCATGCATTACATTTTGTGATATGTTCCACCAGTGATCGGCACAGATGGAAAGATATATGTATGAAGCACTTGGCATTGAAAGCAGATGGCTGACTATAAAATCATAAGCAGAGACGTAATAATCATGAGTGATTCTGCAAAAGGTGGGGGAGAGATGGTGAGGCAAGGAGGTGAGTTGTCATCGTTTAGAGCTTCTCCTTCTCCCAAACCCAACATTACCAAGGGATGTATTAGGTAATATTTGATATGAGTTGAAATAAAACAAGAAAGGTGAAGAGACTTAGCATAGGAAATGTAGATTGTTGATACAGATGCAAATCTGATTCAGGTTTTAAATTGAATTTGAAAAGTGCTACTTTAAAATAGGAAATAATTTCCTGCTGCCTATTCGTGTCATATGTAAAGTGAAATGCGACACATGGATTTGTTGGCTGGGGTGGATAAGCAGTATTAATTTAATAGAGAGCATTCTGGCAACAGCTTGAAGAAAAGTAAGATCAATGGAAATCCAGATATACATTTTGATAGCTAAGTTTTAGGCATTATTATTTTTTTTATTTTTTTTAAATTTTTTCTAAGGAAGCTCAAGTAGATAGGCAGCAAATATGAAAATTGGGAATGTATTGTGTCACATAAGATTTTGACATGAAACCCAAGATATTTACAGATTGCAGAATCATTTTTAAGTAAGCTTTTACATTTCTTTCTTTATTTTTCTTTCTCTTTTTTAAATAGAACCTAAGATCTTAATGTGTTTAGCATAGAATACAGTTGAAAGAATATTATTTTACCAAAGAGTTTCTGATCCTTGCTGCTACTTTTCGAAAACTGTTAAGTAGTATAGAATATAAATAGCAAAGTAAATAAACCAAAATGTTTTATTAGATTATTGAAAAGATTTGCAAGAATTGCTAAGTTATGGAATTGTTACTGATCATAGAGCAAAATATATTTGTAAAGTATGGTGAATCTGGTTTAGAAATCAGCAGGTTAATGTCGCGTGATCTAAAGACAATCCACAGCATACAAATTCCCTACACAAATATTCAGTGTTATCTTCATAATGCTTTATAGTATTTCATATAGTAAACAACATGTATAAAATGAGTGATTGGTTTCATTTGGCTTCTTTGTTTAATGGCATATCAACTATCATGGGCTATTTAATGCCAAAGCCATCATTGTGAAAGAATAAGTGATTTTTAACATCATAAAAGCCTTTTGATTTTTTTCAGGTTTGTTTCAATTTAGGTTAGGTTTCTTTGTTAAATGGCATATCAACTTTCATGGGTTATTTAATGCCAAAGCCATCCTTGTACAAGAACAATAGTGGTACTATTTAACCCCCATAGCTTATAGGATATGAGGGTTTATACCTTTCTCAAGAGTATAAGCTTGAAAGTGAACGTAATAACACGATTGGAGTTTGAACTCGCTTACTACAATATTGTAGTCCAGAACGTTAGCGATGGGGACTCCTCATATCAGTTTATTTTTTTATTTTATTTTACTTAAGCAATATACTCAAACAGTAGTTGTTGTTATGGTTTTCTGTTTTTTTTGGTCTTTTTGTGAATTTAGCAACAAAAATCAATCAAAAATAGTAGATCAAAGATAATCCCAAAATATCTCATCCACAATCATTTTTTTTTTAATGAATTTTCAATACGAAATAAACTTGAAAGAATTTTGTGCATGAGCCATCTTTCCAATTTATCACCCAAGTTTGAGTGATAAATTTATTGGTGCCTTCACAAATACAATTTCAATTTAGATGTAAAAACAGACTAAACCATAAAAGAACAAACATGTCTAACTTTGTAGTTGATAGAAAACTAAAAATCTAACAATTCTTTATAAAAAGAGAAACTCACAAAACTTAAAGATGGTCATTTCATTACTGATATCAATTTGACAACAGTAGAAAAGCATAGAAAATCAGGTTTGTAATTATTGGGCCCACAATTCATTTTGAACCATTGTTGAACTTTGAGAATAGAGTTTCCTTCATCTTCTTCTTAGAAATTAGAATCCTTTTGGCTGACTTAATCATTATCTAATTGAGAGGCACCTGAGACCTATCAGAAAATGAAACTTCTGATTTACTTTTGAAAAAATAAAGTAATTTTCACTTTCTTTAGCCATTTATTTTAATAACAATAAATTTCAATGCCCCAAAACTAGTCTTTTCTTTAAAATAGCAGTTCCAAATTTATTCTTTTGATATAATGTAAAGCTATGGCATTGTATTTCATTCAATGTCCTCTACATCCATAAATTTTACCACTGAGATTAATTTTCAGTTTAGTAAACAATAAAAAGTCACATGGAGCTAGGAGGTCTAGTGAATATGGAGGGTGTTTCACTTGCAAAACCCTGTATTCCACTAAAATCTCTTCATTTTTTTTCAAATTGGCATTGGCACATGTAGACATCATTATTTTATTAAATAAGTTATGCACACAACTTCATTTAAAGTTTTTAAATTTCAAGAGTCAGTCTCAATACTTTTTGATTACATCTTTTAAGAGCAAAAAATTAAAGAAAATCCCTCCCAAATGCATAACATAGACAAATATTTTTATATGTCATTGAAAGTCCACAGTAAGGATACGAGAATTTACATCCAGAATTCTTTCTCATTCTGATAAACAGTATAATCCATTAAGGGATTAAACTACTCCATTTAATGATATATAATGGGTGGGGTTGTAGCATTTTTGGATAATGGGGGTCTCACTAGAAACAACAGAAGCTCTCTTTCTCTCTTCTTTATTTTTTTAAAAATAGGAAACATTTTTAATTTTTGCTTATTAGATAAGTTTTTCAAGTTGGATTTAGGAAAAGTTAAATATGATCTTTAATAGATGTTAACAGTAAAGATTTAATCCAGCTGGTAACAAATGGATAAGAGATTACAAGAAAATTTTTTTAAAAGTTAGTGAATTGAAGGCACTAGCAGATTATTACAGATTACAAGAAAATTAATCCAAAGAAAGCAGTGGAGAACTTTACTAGTGGATGGTATGGGATTGCAGGATTATCTGAAAATAATTGACTGAAGGAAATGTGAGAAATAGAGTGTGAAAATATTAAAACCTGAAAGTTAGAGGAATCATATAAAGACAGAAATCATAATCTCTGATAAATGAAGGCTTATCAGCTAAAAGGAAAGAAAGGAAAACTCATAAAAGATACTAAAAGACATTTTTTTATTTATTGAAAGGAAATGGAAAGGTGGTACACATTGTAAAATTGTATGGATTTGTATTGCTTGGATATAAAAGGTTTTACAAGTAAATGATTGACCAGCCGGTACTTGCAGATTGGAATCAATTTGAGCAGTTGATTCAAAGATAAGGATTCAGAGGTAGTATATCAAGAGTAGGTCAGTGAAGATTTTTCTTATAAATTTACATGAAAAAATTTACTTCAAATTACAATAAAAAAGACTCCTCACTTATTAGACTGATTCATCATTATTCATAAACTCACGACGTATAATATTCTATAAGAACTTTTTTTATCTTTCTCTCAGCTACTCACTAATCTAGTACTTGTGATAGAACAATAAACCTAATGACCAAAAATCTAATGTATTATCACGAAATTGTATTACTTGGTCAAGAAAAGGGATCTATACAAAGAAATCATTTTAAAAGAAAGTGTACAGCATGGTATATGAAAAAGAGAAACCAAACTTTAAAACAGCATACCAATAAAATATTCAGTGTACTGGTTATTGATATGTTGATTAGCAGTGACCTTGAACTTTTATATAACATCTTGCATCATGTCACAATAGTTAGTTGAGATATAATGCTAAAGTGAACACTTGTTTATTACATTTGTCATCACCTCACCTTGCAAGTTGAACAATAACAGATCTTTAAAGGCAAAATATTAGTATACTTAGGAATAACTTTTATGGAAACTTTTCTAGTGTTGCAACAGGTCAATAGGGAGGATGATTTGAGTTGTATGTAATGATATAAATAATACTAATATTTCAAATGGGAAAGAACATCCACCAAAAATTATCTCAAATCTGAATGACCTTTCACATGAACAGATGACACATTAGGAAAATGTATATTGGGATCTATAAAAATCATTCTGTCAGTGGAGTTTCTGAAAAGGTAAGAATCTATAAAAGTTTGTGACATTTTAAAAGAGGATCAATTAATGTATTTATGTGGCTGCAAAATGTACTATACCTGGTGGCAGATAAAAACAAAACGATGTTATAGAGCTTTAATTAAAAGGAATAACAGGTGATGAAAACTGGGTGAATGGCTATGATATTGAAATAAAAATAGCAGTTTATGCAGGAGGTTAAAACATGAACATCACAACCAAACAAATCCTGTCAGATATCTTCAAATAAAGAATTTTATTTGGAGATCCTGGGGTATTTGAGAAATGCAAGGTGAAGAGAGAAATCTGAGGCATGGACTAATAAAACCTAGATGCTGCACCATGAGTAGTAGCTATTGAAAAGGTAACCTTCAGAATGCTCTTAACTATGGTTGGCCAACTTTATATATATATATATATATAGGTCCTATGATATCCAGTATTATTTCCTTTACCTTTTGAAAAGCAATAAGAGGAACTGAGAATAAGAATAGCTTCAAGATCCTTAATCACATCATATTTTAGGTATTTAAAAAGACAAACAAAGATAAAAAGCTAATGAATAATGGTAACCAAGTGTCATTTTATTTCTCCTAAGAAATCTGAAAATCAGCATATTCTTTTTATATTTTCATATGATAGTAGATTTTAAAGAAAACAAATACCTGCTGAAATATTTATGGCATACAGATTTAGTAAGTAACAGATATTTGATAATATTGATAGAGAAAATGAAATTCCTTTGGATATTTGTAAAAAAAGATATATAATATAGAAAAATCAAGTTATTTCAATATATACATACAGTTAAAGTCAGATATTTATATACATCTTTGCCAAATATATCTAAACTTGGTTTTTCACAATTCCTGACATTTAATTCAAGTAAAGATGCCTTGCTTTAGGTCAGTTAGGATCACTAGTTTATTTTAAGCATGGGAAATGTCAGAATAATAGAGAGCATGATTTATTTCAGTTTTTATTCCTTTCATCACTTTATGAGTAGGTCGGAAGTTTAAATACACTAAGTGTCCCTTTAAACAGTTGGGGATATTCTAGAAAATGATCTTATCGCTGGAGAAGCTTCTGATAGGCTGACTGACATCATACTATTTAACTGGAGGGGTACCAGTGAATGTATTTTAAAGATGAACCAGACATTCACAGGTCTAGTTCATCTTTGTAAGTAATTTCCAAATGCCTGAAGTTACAACATTCATCTGTACAAGCAATAGATTGCAAGTATAAACACCATGAGATCATGTTGCCATTATACCACTGAAAAAGGAGATAGATTTTTTGTCTCTATGAGGTCAAACTACTTTGGTGCAAAAAATGCAAATTAATCCCAGCAAAGGATCTTGTGAAAATGCTTGAAGAAGTGGGTAGAAAAGTATCTATGTCCACAATAAAATTAGTATTATATTAACATAACCTGAAAGGCTGCTTAGCAAGAAATAACCAACTGCAACAAAACTCCCTATTAAAAAGCCAGACTATGGTTTTTAACTGTATATGGGGGAAAAATCTGATAAAAGAAATATTAAACTGTTTGATTATAATAAGCATTGTTATTTTTGGAGGAAAAAGGAAGAGACTTGCAGGTTGAAGAACTTCATCCCAATCATGATGCATGTAAATGACAACATCTTGTTGAGAGAATGCTCTGCTACAGAAAGGACTCGTGCACTGCACAAAAATTGATGCCATCATGAGAAAGAAAAATTATGTGGATATATTTAAGTAACATCTCAAGTCATTAACCAGAAAGTTAAAGAAACCTGGCTGTAAATGGATCTTCTAAATTGAAAATGCCTTCAAGCATTTGTTGAAGCAATATGGCTTAAGGACAATAAAGTTAGGGTATTAGAGTGGCCATCATTGATCCCTGTTCTCCATCTAATAGAAAATATCGGAGAATAAAAAAAGGCTCCATGCAACAAACCTACTGACATGATTCAACTCAGAATGATTCAATCAAGAGGAATAGACCCAAATTCCAGCAGTTTATTGCAAAGTGTGTAGAAAGCCACCTGAAAACTAACCTAAATTAAAAAATTTAAAAGCCATGCTATCAAATATTAATTTATATAAGATTCTGATCCATACAGAATGTAATGAAAGAAGTTTTTTTTTTTTGTTTCTTTATTAAATGGTAAATAAACCTTGCTAAAACCATCCTTGTAGAAGAACTGGAGTGATGAAAGAAATTAAAGCTAAAATACAACATTACAACTATTTTGATATTTCATAATTTTAAAATCAAGTAGTGACCCAAACTAACCTAATCTTTATAAGGATTAAAAGTCAGAAATTATGAAAAACCGAGTCTAAATGTATTTGGCTAAGGTGTATGTAAACAACTAACTTTAACTTTATATATAGATAGATTATAGCATTTAATAATGTTGTTAAAGGTATTTGTTATCATTAATATATTTTCAAAATTATAGAAATCAATATATTAAGCAAAAAAGTATGTTGGCATCATGCAAAGCTATATGTATACAAGAATGTACAAGAAAGTTCATATGACTCTTTTGACCAATGGAATTCAAGTACTGCAACACCAATAGAAATGTGTGGACAGCAAGGGGAATTATATTGAAAAATAAACCTCATTTTGTCACATTCCATAAGAGTATCTTAGTTAATCTATAAACTTTTAAGGCAACCCTTGTACTCAATTCTTAATGTTTATTTTTGTGTATCTAATGTATATAAGAATAAAGTTATTGTATTTTGATGTGAAACAAATTGTTGAGCAAGACTGTAGCCAGTAAAAGGAACTTGAATATCAATTCGTTTTGCTAGATAAGGACTTGAGATATTAAATATTTAGAAAAGTTAAAAGATCCAAGAAATAGCAGTGTATATGGTACAAAGTTATTTTAATTTATATACTGGAGAAAAGGAAATAAGATTAACATGAAACAAATCAAGAAATCAAATGGTACTCAAGAAAGTATAACCAAGTGAGAAAAGACAGAAAAGATTGTAATCTTTAAAATCAAAGGATTAATGAAAAATACAAAGACTAATTTTAAGAAGAAAGAACAAAAGGTGACATCTTAAAAGCAATGCAACTTAACCATAAGAAATGTGTGTGTGTGAAGCCAATTTAAAAGAAAAAAAAAAAGAAAGCTCAAAGATTTAACAGAGAAGCTAAAATAAGACTAAAAGTGCATTGAATCTTTGTGCAAAATATATTGTTCATGAATTGAGGATTATTAGTATAATGTTTAGCAAGCAGATGTATATCTTTTCTTTTGTATGTCAGTGGTATTTCCATTTATTTAGCTTTATCTGTAGGTCTGATAAGATTTATTTTACTAGAAATCTCTCTAAATATGGATCTGTTGAACAAATCATTAATAAGAAGGAGAAAGTAGAATGAAGAAAAAGAGATGTTAATACCCCACAGTATCAAATATTTCTAATCTGATAAGAATCATTCATTCATAATATAAACAAAAGATGATGAACTTATAAGGAGAATTAACATTCTGTTTTATAAAATAATCATACAAGTACAATACTCTTTACAATATTTCCAAATAGCCTTCTCATATCTTTAAATATTTTGAAGAGGATATCCAAAAATAAATAATTTCTAATCTTCTGAAATGATCATTCTAACAGAAAACAGAAACTTGGGTCATAAAGAAATTTTTTCTAGTCTTTTAGAAATGAAATCAAGTAGTTTGAATCAAGTTGTGCTATAAAATTAATGCTACTTTCAGTTTTCTCAATGGAATTCATATACTTTTAAACTTTATAACATTTTGATTATCAAAAATATGCCTAATTAATCTACTTTAACTGTTTGAGAAGAAATAACATTTGAAAAAAAAAATGTTTCAATTTAAATGTTATATAAAATGAATGTATACTTACAGTTATCTATTCATTACTCATCAACATTAATTGATATCAAATAGAATTTCTATATAAAAATTAATTTCTAACTAATGAAAAGAGAGTTAAAACTTGTAATGAGTCGGTCAGCCGACCAGACAGACTCAAAGCAAGTGGAGGTGGGCAGGCGTGGAAACTGTGACTAGTGGCTGGCTTGTCTATGCAAATGTGTGGTGTTTTGCATAGGCGAATTACCAAGCTCTATGTAAAGAGCTGGAGTGCTCAAATGGAGGACACAAGGAAAAAATATTCTGCATAAACATGGTTTATTTTGTTGTCCTTTTGTGCAAGTTCAAACCCTACCAAGTCCAGGCACTAGCCTAAGCTCATTTTTTTCACCTTTTTCTACAGTTATCATAGTCCAGCCACATTTCTGCTCCACATTTTATCTCTACCTCACTTCCAGCAATAACAGAAACAACCTACTCCAGTATTTCACCATCTCTCCTCTTAGTTGCCTCCAGCAACTATGGAAGACACCAGCACATCCCAAACAGACATCTTCAAAAACGACCCGGAAGCTTTCCCAAAGAAGCTGGAAGAGCCGGTAGCAGGACCCTCCACATCAACATCTGAATGGCCATAGCTACTGGCTTCTCAAGTAACAAAGGAATCCTCGCTCCAGGCCAGTTCCATTCCACCAGGACAAAGGACACCAGCCGGGCTAGTAACACTCGTCTCTTGGTCAATTAAAAAGAAAACAGCTAAACAATATGAAAAGGACAGAGTCAGGAAGTATGCTCCCTACTTCAAAGGAACGAAGACCCTCCCATTCCTGAACTGGTAACTGAAGTAGAACCAAAGACTCTGTCCTATATCATTACAGATTTAAGGACCAGGAGACTGGCAGGAATTAGAAAAGATACCTTCAAGGAGCTGTTAAAATCTGCAGACATCCATGCCAGTACTTCTACCAGCAAAGTTTCACTACTTGGGATGTCCTGCTGCCCTCGGAGGAGCTGGCTAGGAGTAATGTCACCACAAAACACTTCTGGCTTCAACCTGAATATAAAGGTACCAGGTGGATAAAAGTGTCTGTGTGCAGCATTTTGGTGCAACTAAACGAAAACGTCCTTACTACCTATATGAGTACATATGGCAGCGTTGAGGAGGTGACAGCAGTATGCTCGGTAGACAGGACGGCACACAGTGACTTTGTCCTGGACATCTGCCTCAATAGGGAGGGCTTCCAAGCCATTCCTCATATACTGACCTATAAGGAGTAGCAGATGACAGTGGGTGTGGAGGGCAAGAGGCCACTCTGCTGGTTCTGTAAGCAACTAATTCACGTATAAAGAACCTACCTGCAGAAGACAACCAACAATATCAACAACAACATTAACAGCAATCCAGAAAAAAACATCTGCTCAATCACCGATCCTACTCTGAAATCTGGGAATCACCAAAACAAACTGGAAGAAGGGTGGACCCAGGTGACCAGAAAAGGGAAAAAGCCCCTGACAAAAAACCAGCAGTGGAAGCAATAGTAAAACCAACAACATCAGAAAAAACAACAGAAACCACAACAGCAGTACTAACACTGAAACCAACTGAACCAGCAACATCAGCACAACCTCTATCTCAAACTCCATGACAACCTCCATCACCTGTCAAAAAATCCAAAAGAATGACCAAAAAGAAAAATAAAGAAGGAGAACAGCCTGAGGAGATAGAGACCTCCACAAATCTAAAGAGGTGGAGAGACAGTGGGGAAATCAAGGCCAAAAAACTTTGTATACAAGCCAACACCCCCACAGAAACTCATAAGTCATCATCAGAGACCACACCACAGCAGCCCCAGGTACAATCTCCACAACCAGCACCTCAATCACCTCCATCTGAAAAATCTCCACAAACTCACCCCAACAAACCCCTCTTCAAACCCCCCAACAGTCCTCTCAGTATGAAATACCCTTCTTGTCAACTTTCCCGTCTCTCTCACGTCCCAGGCTGTTCTTCAGAACAAGATCATTGAACAGATTCCCCACCAACAGCTAAGATAATTCTCAAGAATATCCCCAGCCCACCAAAGCCCAAAATCATCATCATCAAAAGAAGACAGCCAAGAACTTTTAGGAGTGGCATTGTTCTCTGCGGAATCTGAGGACTATCCAGTGGACTTTCAACTCCACAAAGCACTCAAGTCACTCCTTGTTTTTAAACAATTTCAAAATAAAAACATCAACAATCCATATCTATTTACAGGTGCACCCATGGTGACCACCTTTGTTCACTCAGCTGGGACCTACACAAAAGTTGTGTGGCATTTCATTGAGAAGGCCAATTAGGTAGATATAAGGTTGGCGGAAATAGGGCAACCCTCACTCAAGAAAGCAGTGTCATATTGTTCAGGCAGGGCCCCGATTTATGTTCACCCTTGTTTTTATAGGGCATTTAAGCTGTGGTTCCCTCTTAATGTCCAAGGGCTGCCCAGGGATGGCTGCGTAAATACTTAACTCGGCACCAGCTCTCTGTGACACACTGTCAGTATCCTCACCCCTAAAGATTTCCGGTCCATAGTTGACAGTGAGTAGGTAAGTGGGTTTGATGGCTCTAAACCTTGCTACTTTGAATATGAGGGGGACTGAGGGATCCAAGTAAGTGTGTGCGCTTGCTTGCTGATCTCTTGAACCTCATGTGAATGTTGCTGCAGTGCAAGAGACTCATTTCACTTGCGCTGCAGACTGTTAGGTGCTGGAGAATGACTATGTTGTCCTTTCAGCATATGGCAGTGGCAGCAGCACTGGGGTATCTTTGCTAATTGGACACAGCCTTAATGCTGATGTAAATCTTGTTCATGTAGATGACGGGGGCTGGCTGCTTGTGGCTGATGTTGCCGATAAAAGTTTTGAGTTCTGGGTGGTCGCGGTTTATGTGCCCAGCATTGCTACAGAGAGGGTTTCCTTTCATTGGCAGTTGGCATCATTCCTCGATTATCTGAAGCAGTTTTAATGAGTGATTGGAATACAATTCTTGATCCCAAGATAGACAGGGCTGGAAGGAGAACTAGAGGGTCGGGAAGGTGTGAAAGCAGCCTGATCGATTTTATGGGTTGCCATGACTTGGTCGACAGGTTTCGTCTGGATCACCCAGGGAGGGAGATGTGGACGTGGCTAGATAGTTTGCCCTCTGCCCATATTAGATCCTATCTGGACAGAGTGTTAGAAGAGCTGACACTGATTTTGTTACATGTCCCACATACCACTATATAGTGTGGACTGACCAAAGGCTTGTTAGGGTCAGTCTGCGATTAGGACTGGCAGGAATTCCTAGTTCAGCGGGCATTAGTGGGAGCAGTTACTGGGAGTAAGTGATGGGGATCTCTCAAATAAAGGATTAAAGATTTCACCATCAAATATGATTGCCAGCTCAACTTAGATAGGACTAAGGTGGCAAAATCTTTAGAACAGGCGGTGGAGAGGGAGGATTCCCTAGCCATAGATTTAGCTAGACGGGACCTTGAGCGTGAGGCTAGTGAGTGCTACAAGGGATATATAGCTATATCTAGGTTAAAAAGAATTCCCAACGAAGCTGTGAAATGCAACATGTTTGCATGTGAGGAAGAAGTACGAAGGTTTCCTTCACAGTATACCGAACTAGTCAAGTCCCCAGATGGGCACATGCTCGGGTTGAATTGTGAGATGTACAAGGCCTTTCAGGCACACTTCAGTAATTGCTTTGCTCACTGTCCTGACCTCCCAGTTCAGGAGTTTTGTAGTTATTTAGCTGACTTTCCCCGCCTTTGGGAGGCTGAAGTGGCTAGCTGCGAGGCTGTGATTACTGAATGTGAAGTCCATGATGCATTGAAGCAGGTTAGACTCAACAAATTGTCAGGGCTAGATGATTTACTCTATGAAGTGTACTTGAGGTTGCCACACTATTCTGATGGATATGTTCAACTACTGGTTTGCCTAGGGAGCCATCCCTGGTAGTGTTACCAAGATCACATTGCTGAAGAAAGGTGACAAGCATGTTTGGGAGGACTTAGATGATTACAGGTCCATAACTGTGTAACACAGAGTTAAAGATTTTGGCCCGGAACTTAGCAAACCATTTGCAGCTTGTCATTAGCGATTTGATCAGACCTGAACAGAACTATGCTGTGAAGGGAAGATCAATCCAAGACAACCCACACTTGGTGTGCAAAGTCCTAGAGGGATTAAAAAACAGCATCGAATCTGCACTGATCAATTTGGATCAGTCCAAGGTCTTCGATAGGGTTGACCATCGGTTCTTGGAGACTGTTATGGAAACCACCGGATTCAAACCAGTTCTGCAAATGGATTAGCATAATGTACCACAACCTGCAGGCAGTGCTGCAGGTGAAAGGGAAGTGCTTGGAGGCTTTTGCAATCGAGTATTTGGTCTGGCAGGGTTACCTCCTCTTTCTTTTTCTCTTTGTCCTTGCTTTGGAGCCCCTGCTCCATAGGCTTAGAGATGAGAAGGCAAGTCCAGCCCTGCATGCTATCTTTTTTGCTGGCCCTTTTTCAACAAAGGTATCCACATAGGCTGATGATATCACTGTCTTTGTGTCTCACCATCTGTACATAAAGGCCATGAAGAAGAAAGTTGTGAGGTATGAGCAGATAGCAGGGGCCAAGATCAACTTTGATTAGAGCAAAGGCTTGCAGCTAGGTGCCTGGAGGAATGGTGATTTCCTGCCAGATCCTTTCCACTGGAGTGAAAGACCAGTCTGCATCCTCTGGGTATGGTTGGGACCCGGCCTTCCACTGGAGAGAAATTGGTTGGAGGTACAGGCCAAGGTGGATGCCCAGGTGGGTACCTGGCTTCGAAGGTGGTTGTCCTTAAAGGGCCGGGTGGTGGTGGGCACAGTGTACATCTTCCCCTTGATCCTTTATCATTTGTCTGTACTTCCATTAAGAATCATTGACTGGCGCTTCAACGATCCCTCTCCAAATTATTTTGAGGAGGCTGAAAGCTGATGGTCTGTAGATAAGTCTGTTGTCAATGTCCATGTAATGGGGGTCTAGGTATGCCTGACCTGGAGAACCACTGGTTCGCTGAAAAACTGATTTACTTGGGCCAATCCTTGTTGAAGGACATGGTGTGGAGGCGAAAGGTGAGCCATACCTTTCCTCGCCTTAAGTAAGACCCCAAAACTGAAGGCCAACGTAAGCTGAAGGATGAAGAACCATTTGTCCATGAGTGCCGGGAGGCCCTTTGCAACCACCCTCAGTCCAAAGACCTTTCTCAGCCTTGAAAGAAACAGTATTGGGATTGAGTGGTGGTCTCTGCTTTGGATCCACAAGAGGATCCGCTTGGTTGGTTGATGGAGGAAGTTTGCTCACATTGGAAGAGGGCACCAGCTTCAGGCTTCTTGAACAACTTTGAGTTCTTTCATTCATCTGGCAGCTTGCATGGAAAACATTGCCCTTTTTTGACTTGAATTACAAAGCGGGCCTGGGAGAAATGCCTGATTGTCCTTGCTGCAGGAGTGATTAAGAGGAAACGGCTGAGCACACCTACTACTACAAGTGAGTTTGACCATTTTGGGATCATGTGAGAGAGTGGATAGCCTGCATTGAATGTTGGTTATGTCTTAGACAATGTTTTTCTTCAGGTGAGAAGCATGCAATGTTTCTTGTGATCCTAGCTACAGCTAGAATGGTGATTTGGATGATGTGAAAGAAGGGATTATATAACGGTGCAAACTTTTCTCATTGTGATCTGATTTTGTTCTTTAGGCATCAGCTTAGGGTCAAAATTAGATGCGATAGAAAACGTTTGGACCGCATAACATTCAACAGAAGGTGGGTGCATGCAGTGAGCCTGGTCATACGAAAAGGGGCAATATTGGAGTCATCCTTCCCTACTCTCCCTGTGCGTGGCGACTATGAACAGGGTCCTTCAGGATCCCACCCTCGGTAAGTCGGATTGCTCGTTTCCCTTCTTTCCCTAGTTAGCAGTATGCTGTGAGCCATTTTCACTGTCATCTAGTTGTTAGTCTCCAAGATCTTCCCCGCCCCCATTCTTTGTGATTCCCTAACCCTTGATCCACTTTTTCCGAAGATCTTGGATTTTCATTATCACAATTTCATCTCTGTAATCCACACATCCCCCACCCTGCGTTTCTTTTTCCCCTTTAGTCTAGTTCCTTTCCCCATTAAGGAAGGTTTTTGTCGGTCCCCTTGGAAACCGGAAAACAGTCAGTCTCCATTTCATAGACGGTAGGGATGGAAGGCTAGCTAAACGGGTGTTTCTTTAGTCCTATTTTATTTTTTCTTCCATTTCCCATCATATCCATCAATTGTATATAGATTACTACTTGGAAATAAAATTCATACATTTTTCATCCGGTGTTTTAAGTAGGGTTCTTCTCATAGAGTAAATGTGGTATTTTGGTGTTTGCGGCTTGCAGGGCGAAGGATGAATGCCTTCTTGTATAGTATGAATGGGTAGGCGAACGTGGCTAGCTAGGGACCCTAAGTTTCATAGTCTAGCATGACAGCTCCCCCCCACCAAAAAAAAAAATTAGGGCTTCATGCTCCACTTTGTAAAGTTTGTTAAAAATCTTATTAAGGAAATAAACACAAGGAAAACATTCACAGAAGAGTAGACTGTACGCATCACTACGGCAGTAGGAGTAAGCCGGCTTTATTTTTGGTGGACACATTTCAACTCAGCGAAGGAAATACAATACCGTAATTAATTTCAACACAAAACTTATAAAGAAATCATTAAACAGTATATTGTTTGCCTGATCCTATTTATTATACTTAACAATCATTCCCCAAGTTACAAATTCAATGAACATTTTTGTATACATTTTGCATCAACTTGTTTATCCAAATCAAACCCCTTTGAATTAACTCCTTTAATTAATATTTGTTTTTACATTACTAGATATACATACATTGGAAATTAAAAATAAAAGTTAAAAAAATAATTAGATGTGCATTGATGCATATCAGTATGCCTTTAAGTAATCTTATTTCAATGCTTTCCAAAATAATAACATCAAAATGTAACAAAACATTTACTTTATAAATCAAAGAGTAATGATCTTTTTTACTTGTCTCATGTTCTCATCCAAAACCAATGATCTAATATGAAAATTACCCTTTAAGTAAATAAAAAAATAAGAATCTCAAATTATAGCGATTTTGAATGATAAAAAAGAATAAATTACCTTCAAAATAAAATAAACTTTAGTTTTATCCTATTAAACTGGATTCACATAATTATTTAATTGAATATGATTAGATTCAAGTGACTAATGCATAATCAAATAAATTATAATCAAACAAATATCATTTTTTTCTTCATTTATATATCCATGCAATATTAAAGAATATTTTTTCCCATAATAAATCTAATCTGCTAACCTTCATCTCTATTAAGAATGTTGAACATTTTGAGAAAACAAGACTGATACCTTGATCTGACAACATCAAATATATGCAACTAAATGCAAAATTAGAAATATATTATGAATTAATTAGCAATGATGGTTTACAGATCTGCTATTTAATTAGAAAAGATTTAAATATAAATCTGCCTAAAACAGATTTTTTTGCTAATTCTTAAATTAATGCAAGTGATATCTTACAGTCACTGAGAGAAAAGTGCATTGTGTAGTAAGTGAAATTACTAATAATCTTAAAAAAATAAAAGAGAGAGAGAGAAAAAAAAAAGAAAACTCACATACTTCCAGAATTAAATTTAAAGTAGAGGCTTAAACGATAAAACATCAACTTATATTTTCATAGCATACACTTAGGTTGTAAATCAAACTCAACAAGAATAACATAAAAATTATCCATACTTTTAAAATAAAAATTAAGTCCTGTTAAAGGATTATCCAATTTTGTGTAACATTTTGAAATTACATCAATATGTACAAATACAAAATGTAACTGCTTATTCGTGACTGCAATTATGTATCAGTGTTAAAAAACTAAATTTGAAGATTATCATAAATCCATTCTGGCTTCTAATTTTAAGAAAGCTTTTTATATAATAAATAATAACATTTATATTTCCATCAAAAATTATGGTGCGACATCATGATGATGATGATTTCCATCAAATAAATAGTACAGAGGTTATGCATAAATTTTGTAATAGACAAAGATTTTATTATAAGAATTAAAAAACAAAGAAAAATTTCAATTGATAAAGGATAATCGATATTTTTTTTAGACTTAATCTTAAATACCCACTTGAAATCATATCTGTAAATGATTGGAAGATTGAGATCTATTTTTTATATGTTGGAAAGAAGTCTTCAATAATACATAGGACATCAAAACCTAATAGAGTTACATGAAAACTTTTGAAATATTTTCTTAGATTTCAATAAAAATCAACAGAAAATGTCTGCAATTTATTTTGCAGTAAATTATTAATATTCTGTTCAATATGTTTGCATTTTGGAACAATATCTTTTGTTGAAAATGCACAAGAGACCATGAAAATAATGTGATTAATGCACTGTCATTGAATTTTTAGTAGCAGAGAAACAATTTTACTGATGGTTAAAAATGTAATTGAAATCATTGTCATAGATGTAAAAGTGATGACAATGTGAAGATAGGATACAAATAAAGAATTCAAAGTGATTCAAGAAGCAGATCATTGATTTGGTTTGTTATGTATGAAAAGTAGTTAAGTCAGGAGATTAAAACAATAACACATTCTTCATTTTATCCGTTGAACATTTTAAGAGTCATGAATGAAATGAAATGAAATGAAATAAAATAAAATAAAATAAAAAAATAAAGTTTTTTTTAAAGGTGTTCTCTATCAAACATAATATAAAATAACAAGGTTTTCCAGACATCTATTCATCATGTATTTAAGAAATTTTATCATATTTACAATTTAGCTTAGTATAGAGCAAGACCTCAAGTGTGAAACACCTGATGGAGATTGAGTTGATTACAACTCAATCAAGCCCCAAATTTTGGCTGGGGTTACAGAATATGCTGACTGCATCTCTGCAAAGGAGTAAAACCCCCACCTTGCAAGAATGTCCTGATATGACACCAAATCATCTGGTGGTGAATCTTCAGTCATAGAGTTTTGGGGAATGTGGAGTACCCCTTCATCATCATTACTCCCAGGTCCACTCTGACTTGGGTGTTAGTACTGGTTTGGATCCCATCTATGAGTCAAATAGAAATATTTAATCATTTTTGACTGATTTTAAATTGAACTATTAATATTACATTGCAATACTTGGAACATCATTTACCAGTGTGCAAATGAATAAATAATGTTGAATAGAACTATTAGTGTTAAATAGGAATACTTGAAACCATTTAACTGTGTGAAAACAAATGAGCTCTGGCTTGTTTAAAAATTCTTACTTATAAACTATTTGTTTACAAATATATATATATATATATATATATATATATATATATATATATAATTCAATCATACATCCTAGATGCATCAAGGAGGTCTTCAGTGATGCAATGTCTTCATCGCCAATTTCGGGTTATTTTTGCATCATATCAGCTCCAACAGAAACCCTGGCATGACTCTGGAAGAGCCAAGCCGTCTCCTTGATCGCAACATGCTACGCTCGTGCCTCTACCAAAGCAAAAAAAATTTTTAATAAAGGCTGGACTTCGGCCATTCTTATAGACATCTGTCCTTCAGTAACAGTCAATGAAAAACAGGGCATTCCACACTCCTCTACTATATATAATACCATCTTTACCTCATCCGGTTTCGGCTGACTACTTCCAGATTCGGTACCGAGGTAAGATGGTAATTTTTAATACTCGTCCACGTCCATGATTTACACTTAACAAGACTTAGACACCCCCCGCAAATCTATCCAATACTAATACTTCCAAACTAACATGAAGTAAGCCTCTACTCAAACTATTCAGTCAGTCTTTAACTTTTACCTTATACCCTTATTCGAAGCCAAAAAAAAAAAAAAAAAAAAGGGAAAAACTCCCATTTATTTGGCTCACGAAATCATTTGCTACAGATTAACTCATACTTATTTGCCTTGATCTCCCCCCCCGTTTATCAATAATCTAATTATATATATATATATATATATATATATATATATATATATATATATATATATATAAAGAATTTAGCATTAAATAACCTACAAAAATTGATATGTCATAAAACTCAATCATGACCTCCTCATTTTCTATTTTTAGATCTGATTTTGCACTTGTTTATTAAAGTTTAGTAGTAGAAATTTGTTCAGGTCTACTTTGATCAGATGGTTTTTGAAGAGTGTAAAGTTTGATTTTTAAAATTTTCTTCACCTAAATGACTTTTACTGATACATAAGTTGCAATAAAAAGAGAAGGATGTAAGTTTAGCATGAATTTTCCAAAGTTTCACATTCTAACACAACTTCAATTTATGAATATAAAAATCCAACAAGTTAAATTGTCACTAATCTTCAAATAACATTGTGAGTTTCTTTGATTAAATAGAAAATGAAATAAATAAGAATAGATTTAAAAATGCTCATATTCACAAATGATCATTTACAAATATCAAAGAAATATAAGCTGAATTCAAGATGAACAGAAATGCAAGGAGGTTGAACAAATTTTATTTGTGCATATTAAAAAATATTAGCAGTTGAATTAACAATAGTCAAACGTTTAATGTGCTACTTTCCTTGTATATTAGGTCACAGCTGGTTTTGTTAGGCAATTATCCTTGTATATAAAAACATGTTTTACTTTTGTGATATATTCACTAGTAAGAAGGTTGTTCTATGTTTACATCTTCTTACAGTAGAATTGAACAGTGGTGTCACTGGGCAACTAAATAGCCAACCGTATATTTACAGAGGAGAGAAATATAATTATCATTTGAATAAGAATAATGTAAAAGTAACAAAATGTGAACAATAGATGGTAAAACCTCAGAGGCTATGAAGTAATAGCAAGTCATATGCCTATTTGAGGAATTCAGGACTTCTTTGAATTAACAATGGCCTAATTCTAACAAGTACATATGCTATGATTAACCAATAGCTGTTTTGCTTTTAGTTTTTCAGAAGGCTTTTGTATAAACAATTTAAAGATTTATATGAAAAAATTAGAAGTTTATTTCATTTTATAATTCATTAGTTTACTAAGCCAAAATGATTCATAACTATGATAAATTTTCCATTGGCCTCTTGGAATGTTAACTGGTTTTAACAGCATTGTCAACTTGTCTAGAATTATTTTATGTCAAGAGGTTAAGGAATTATGTTCATTGTAGGTTTATAGTAACATTTGTGTACTTGTTTCTTAAGAGATTTTTTTTGATAAAGTTATATCAAGTATTCCTATCTAATACAAATAATTTTCACACAATTGCATGGTTTCAAGTATTCCTATCAAATTCTAATTACATGGTTTCAATGTAACAATTCTTTATCTAATAATGATCATTTGTTTGTACACAGTTATATAGTTTCAAGTAACTAATAATAATCCTTAGTAAACAATTATAGCTTCAAGTAACTTTACTTAATACAAATAACTGAGATATATGGTATCGAGTTTTCCTATCAAATATGAAAATTTTTGAAAATATCTATTTTGGACCCTAATAGCTATTACCCCACCAAATCAGATTTGGTTTGGTTTTAAGGCATATCTTAATATTACTTGATGTCAAATCCTTTTTATACATATATATTAAATACATATGATTTGTAAGCACATTTTCTTATTAGAATTTTTAAATGAGCCTAAGCTACGTGGTGCATTCAATATGTTTTCAGACTTTTTTGTACAGGCATTTAAAATTGTTGTAGACTCTTGAAAATTCAGTATGTTATTGCTATACATCTTATGAGATGACTGACCAATCTTTATGATTTCAGCTTCAAATGAACAGCTACAGCAGCAATTGGAATACACCCTACTAAAGCCTGATTGTTACAGTTGGTGAATTTCAAAAATGCAATGTGGACGTGAGGACACTTTAGAAGAAGGATATGCAATAAAATTATGTTTTAAACTTGGAAAAAATGTCACAGAAATGTATGGAATGCTTCAGACTGCTTTTCGACCATCTTGCATGAAGTGAGCATCAGTTTTTGAGTGGCATAAGAGATTCAAGGAAGGCAGGGAGTCTGTGAGGGATGATGAGAGGTGTGGGAGGATGGTTTCTTTCTTTGTTTTTAATGGCATATCAACCTTTGTAGGTTATTTCATGCCAATGCTATTCTCCTAGAAGAACAGTAGTGGTACTATTTAACCCATAGCTGGGAGGATAAGGGGGTTCATACCTTTCTCAAGGGTATTTGCCCGAAAATGAACGTAATAGCGTGACTGGAGTACGAACTCGCTTACTACGATTCCGCAGTCCATCGCTTTAACCATTACACCACGAGGACACCCCCAGGTGTGGGAGGAGTAAGGAAGTCAATACACCAGAGTTGATTGGCTAAAGAGTTAGGGTTACAGTTAGGGTTACTATGTTGAGGTTTTAAGGGAGTTCAGGAAGAGATTCCGTCAGAAGTGGGCAGCACTCTTCAAATCAGGTCAGTGGCATTTCCAGCAGGACAATGCACCAGTCCACAACTCCATCCTTGTCACAGACTATTTGACCAAGATGGGCATCAAGACAGTTCCTCACCCTCCCTATAGTCCAGGTGTTGCTCCGTGTGACTCTTGCTTATTCTCTAAGCTCAGAGGCTGTCATTATGAGACAACTGAGGAGATGAAAGAGGCTGTGACGAAGGTTATTGACACGCTCACACAAGAGGACTTCCAGAAGTTGTTGGAACGGTACAACAAGTGCATTGCAGCTGGAGGAGATTACTTCGAAGGGAACTAGTTAGAGTAGACCTGGAATTGATGTCAATGAAATAGTTATCCATACTTCTAAAATCTCTGAAACTTCACCATCAAATGCAATTAGTGTGATATGCAGTGAAGGGGGGAATCTTATCCCTCTGGAGAGGATATAGTCAGTGTATTCTAAGCCCCACTGACAGCTCTTGGAATGTCATGAAATTTTTCACTCTAATAATACAATCAAATACATTGACTCTTAAAAATCAATATTATATGATGCTAAGTATTTCTTAAAAATCTCTATTTAATCAAGTATTTTATCAGAATAAAGACTTAATAAAATGTAAACATTCTAACTGAAATCCCCAAAAGTACATAACAAATAAGAAAAAATGTTCCTAAAGAAACAACATTGAAGCTATTTAACATGAATAAATAATCCAATTTATGAAAGTTTGTAATTTCTTTATTTAAAAACCTTGACAATTTTAATTGTCGAACTATTTAGTTTATATATCATCACTGATAATTTTACAAAGTTTTTAAAGAGGATTCCATGGCCATTGCAAGCCTTTTGATGTCTGGTAAGGCCCACAGGAAGCAGGCAAGTTTTTCCATAGTGGCTACAGGAAAAGATCTGGCATCTGGAGGAAGAACTGATTTTACATACTTACTTCTTTTTTTCAGTTATAATTTTGCGATTTTCTTCAGATAGGAATGTTGCCAGGAAAAACCTGTCATTATGTTTCCCTTTTGGAAACCTCTCATATTCAGTGGTTGTCATATTATGTCTTCTTGCCCTGAGGCCATTTTGTTAAACAGAAGGGTTTTTGATAGACAATGATCTTTCATCCTCAACATGCATTTTGTATCACACTTTCAATGCTTGTTGTATTAGAGCTGTCTTGAGGACTTTGCTACTTGTAATGAATTCATCCCAAAGCACACTGAGAGACAATACTGATGAGAGAATTCAAGGAAGTGTAGGTAGTACTGGTAGAGTATGTTTATATTAGTATCGTGATGCTACTTCAGTAAATTAAGTATAACATAACTTATAAATTATCTAATTTTTGTTTGTTTTAGAATAAAATCACCATTGTTCATTCTTTTTCGCTAACTGCATGTCAAGGTGAAGATACAAACATTACACACACACTGTCACCACAGAATGAATGAACCCCATCTGAAATTTTTCTAAGTGGTTCAAATATTTCTTACATTTCCTGTGTTACAGAAAGAAATGTTTTGTACAGGAGTATCAAGTAACTGTGTTTGCACATTGTGAAATGGAGCTGACATACAAGCACACAACAGGTGTGTATAGTCAAGATGGAAAGGTGTTTCTGCCATACCATATACAGTATTTCAGTATTTTGTGCTCAATATTTTTCCTTTTGTACTGTTGACATATTCAGAATGTATTGTACAAGTGAGAATACGATCTATATTCTTGCGTATGTATTTATCAAACCTACTTAGAGGATGCAACACAATATCAACTTTTAAGCAGAGTACAGCTGGTTTGAATTCAAATTTTTCCTTCTCCAAGATTGGCAACTTTACCAAAACTTGAGAACACAATCTGCTCAACTATTTACCGATAACCGGGGGAAAACAGAAAGATTCATGGCTTACCTAAGGGCATTAGCACAAAATGAAAGGTAAACAGACTTATCCAGGATTTGAACATAGGTTGCAGATTTTATTTCATATAACAATAACTTTTATGCTACATAACCCCCCTATATTCTTGGGTAGAAGAAAATATCTCTATAATGATATTTGAAAATTACTGGTGGCATTATCCAGGTGCATAAATTTGGTGATAAGAGGCAAAGAAAGATATCCAATAATACATATCCCTCACAATAAATAAACTAACGGAGATCCTTTGACTGACAACACCTGGACTGAAAAGAAGACATCCAATCTAACACTACATAAGGATATGAGGCCATAAGGATATGACACCATATCACTGAAGAAACTATTTCACCATGAATGTGTAAGGAAGCAATACTTGGTCGATATTTCAAAGATGAGGTGTTGTTATTATTCTCCACACATAGTAGGTTGCTATACTCAGGACATTTTAGCATTCTTCAGGTGTCTTTGTAGCACTAGGTAATCTTTCAAGATTTTTTAACTTAACCCTTTATTTGAACATGGAAGTAGACTAGCTTC